>JAECUM010037448.1:0-52500 GCA_016617855.1 Megalonaias nervosa
AAAGCCCTTTGTGCTATAGCACACATATGCACTATATCACCCTTCATTACAGCGTAAAGCTGTGTCCGATTCAGGGTCCACAAGTTCAAAAGGGTCCAATACAGTTTGCAGTGTACTGTTATCATGCAACATGAATGCTGACCTTGGCAGCCATGTCATTTACGTCAGGAGGAACATAATTCCACTCCTCTCATTGCGTTAACGTCCTGATATGTTCCACTCTGTTGCTGATATAAATATAGAATATTTCTGTTTGTTGTATACTGTATAATGTACTTCATTATAATGTGGTCTCAGTATAAGTTAATATAATCCATTTGTATTAAAAATATGAACAATTTGCTTTTATTAATACTGCATGACCTTTGGGAGTGTAGTATTCATCTGAGAAAACGAGTTCACATTTTCCGATACAAATGCAGTAACCTTTTTATTATTACTCATTTTGTTATTCAAGCTAAGGTTTTATTATAAAAAAAATACAAATGTAAACAAAGTAATTGAATGCATGCTGTATTCAAAAATAAATGAACAACTGTAGATTGATCAACACACAGTAACAATATTCATTTGCGTTTAGCACCACCCAGCGACCTTTGAACTTCGTAGCGCGCTCGAAAGTAGTCTCGAAAAGAATTGTCATTTTGGCCTACTTAAGATAGAAATTTAGAGCACATTGTGAATGAATGCGTATTGCAACTTTTCCATTTGGTCTGGATTGGATGGATTTTGTTTTTATGTTAATCCAACTCAATTCTGCTTTTCTGACTATGATGGACTGCATTATTGGGTCAATTTAGTGCCGATTTCTGTTGGACATATGCTCGAAATTCCAGTACAGTTTCGGTGTGTATCAGGTTTTGCAGGGACATGTCATTCAGATTTGAAGAACTAAGAAAGTACATTTTGAGGCAATTCAAAATGCATAAATGTAAATGCTAAAGAAGACATATGTTTATGCCCTATTACTTGCATCTCGCTGTTGGAGGGACCCCTGTTATAACCTGTATCATACAGTGTGTGTCTTCTATCGATAGCCTAATATTGTATCAAAATAGTTACACGGGCAATATGGCAAACCAGCTGTTATGTGACAATCCAAATAGGCAGCGGAAATAATACTTTTTCGTCGTCTTGGCTCATTTGTTCTGAGGCTCTTATTATCCTACACAATATCTTCAGTTGCATATTTATCTCGAATCTAGTATTCTGACAGACTTGTAAAATGGTACGTCTCTGATAGATATGCGATAGCCCTTGGCCTCAATATGCTTTTCTATGCTATATTTTTATAGTCTCTAGAGAGTACTAGTCATAGTCTGAACCATTCTATTTGCAAAAATAATATGAATATTTCTCCTAAATAACTATTTCAATGATCAGAAATGTATTTCCAATTACTGCGTCTTTCAAGTTTGTTGTTGACATTGCGAATATCACGTTCATTCATTGCTTGTTTCAAAGTTTCGTTTCTGACTCAGTGAATTCATTCACATCGTTAACTTTATCATCTATACTTTCAAATGGATGAAACGGCTTTTTTAGTTCATTCACAACAAATCTAATCAACTAAAAACCTAAAGCCTTTACTACATCAACGTACAGGGTTTGTTTACGAAGTAGTTCCTAATACATTGCACTATTTTTAGGCACACGTATCTAGCACGTGCGTGCAGTATCAGGGTGTTCAGTATCGTAACACATTGCATGATTTTGACAATGTAATGTTAACAGAGACAAAATGATGATATAATAATAGATCATTAAGAATTTGTCCCATACTGGACGCCAAAGCTGGCAGATAGCAATGCCGCGTGCTTCACTGTTTCAGATGAGACAATGTATAATTGAGTGTCTTTTTTCTCTGTCTATTTCCTCCTCAATTTTAAACACTTTTATTCTTCATACAGAGTCTTTTTTCAAAGGTGCAACTAGCGGATAAGTAAAGTTAAATGGAGTCAATCTTAGTTATAACCTATGTAATATCTGAATATCTATATTTCTTTCTCTGATTTATTCAGATCGTGTATTTTCAGTGCAGTGAATTGTGATAATTATCACTGCGTTAAATTCGCTTCATTTAATTCAAAAAGAAAAAATTGATCACGTATATTAGCAACTTAAAACTTACAAGAAGCCCTAATGTACCTTAAAGTGCACACCACGCAGACCTCTGCCTAAAATTATACCGGTATTTTGCCAAGAAATCTGGTTAGTGTAATGCTTTCTGATGTCTGAAGGTTTTTATATATTTATAGGAATGGTGGGCATGCTAGATATCGGATCAGAATTTATTATCCTTTCTTGAAAGCAGGCATTATCTGAGAAATTTTGTCAGATTCTGTCGACGTGCTCTATTTTAGTCACAGTAGCAATATTTTATCGCAGATCGGTATCATTTATACACATCTGTCATGCTTTTATGCCAATATACTTTGTCACATTTGGTGGAATGTTGTAAAGGATCTGCGACAAGTCGTTGAAATTTTTCTATTTTTAGTAATTGCGTCCTTTCTGACAGCTGATTTGAATATACTTTGCAAATGTAAACGACTTTTCTACCAGGATGTTTTGGATTTTTTTCTGTCAAACCTGGTTAGTGACATTCTGGAAGTAGTGTTTTAAATATTTTCCTATTTCCAGTAACAGTGGCCATATTGAATAGTCGATCAGCATCTTTTGCATCAATTGGTGGGTTTTTATGCGATGAAGGTTTTCGTAAAATTTGGTCGTACTTTGTTCAACAGTTGTTAATAATACATCATTATCAGTAATATATTGTCAGTAATGCGACCAAATGTAACGGCAGATCGACATCATTTGTCCAATATTTAAAAGGCCCTTCTGACCAGCGTGTGTTCCTTAAACATTTGTTTAACTTCTGTTTAGTAGTTTTGGATAAAAAAAGAAGCTGCTAAAAGCGTTTTTTTTTTTACTTCCTTCTATTTTAGTAAATGAGGTTATATTTCATAGAATTAGTTGCACAAATTTAATAGGGTTTATGCCATATTATTTGCGCGCACTTTTCAGTCCGTTTAGTTATGTTTAGCTATCGGCATTTGAAATGTCCCCACCCATGGCGTCTGAAGTAGTAATAGAAAACAAGGTTTCTAGGTCAGAGACCCCCTCCTCCCTCCAAAACGCTTCTATGTTAATATTTTGTCAGCTCAAATGTTAACGTTTTATCAGCTCAAAATAATGGCTTTTATACGTTCTGAGAAAATGTTTTGTCGGGGTATGGGGTCTCTGATGTAGAAACAGTTGGTTTTCTATTACTGCTATAACCGTTATGTTGAATATTATAAAAATAATCAAAAATATAATACGGGGTCCTTCTCTACGTTCATCAGATTTCTGCACACTCTCCCCACATAATCATCCCCGGGTTGTGTGCAAAAAGAGCTCCCATCACGTGGTGATATGGTGGGAGAATGTGCTTTTATCTGTTTAAGTTCGGGCATGGGGGAGACCCTAAAATATATAAGGGATGTCTTAAAAGAGAAAAAAAAGAAAAAAAATATTATTTATCAGTAAATAAAAAATATAATTATTTATAAACAAAATGTAAAGGAGACAAACAGAGTTATCTCCCCTTTAAATATGAGTAAGAAAGACAGAGTTATCTCTCTTTAAAGAACTTCATCACTACTTATTAAAATATTAACAGTAGATATCAGAAATAATTCATTATTGTATTTATACAAATAAAATTTAATTTATGGAAATTCCAAAGAACATTCTAGAAATTACGTACCGGAAGTTCCAAGTACAGAAAATTACGCAATGGAAATTCCAAAGAACATTCTAGAAACTACGTAATGGAAATTTCGCGCAGGCGCTATAGCGCTATAAAAGGCAGCCAGAATTTTTCTTCGTAGTCATTCTGCAGATGTATTTGCTGGAATAAGCAGGTAAGTTAAACATTTGTTTGTTGTATCTGCGTATTTATTTATTTAACGTGACAATATTATTGTTGGTCGTACAGGCCCTTGTAAAACAAATTGATTAGGGAAGATTAAAGGCATTGTTTGAGGTTATTTTATATCTAAAGTTTAGACAATATTTCATGCCCTATCATCATCATACTTTTTATGATAATTATTTTGATACTTGCTAACTCTCATTAGTAGAATATCTGTTAACATACTGTCAATAATACGAAGCTCGCGTATTAAATCGTCCATATCATATTTTATACCTCGCAAATCAGATCGTATCTGATCAAGCAATTTTTTTAAGTGATACATGCTGTTTTGCAGGCAATTTTTTGTCTCAAGTCGAGGCTCAATTTTTTTTACACACTGTTGCAAGAGGCACACCAACACCAGATATTATTAACAAAAACGGATTTAATGATGCTCCACTTGAGATTATACCAGAGCTGGTCATTAACAACGGTAAATATGATATAACTTGAAGTATTCTACTATAATACCTGTAACATTATTTTACGCACCAAAGTTTTTTATGATAATATATATAATATTGCACTAGAGCGTCAACATCCTGTTTGGGAATTTCCTTTGAAATATGATTGAAATCGATAATATGTTTTTTCATTATACAATATTTGCTTACAATTTTTACATGATAGTAAAGGTTCTAACACCAACAATTGAATCAAGAAAATTACGAAACTTATTATTGTTAGGATCAGCTATAAAATCTCTGTACTTGTTATAAACATCTGATGAAGTATCCTTATATCGTTTATCCGGCAATACCTCATTTTTCTTTAACCAACTGTAGGAGTCAAACGTGTTTTCTGCTTCATGTCCGTACAAATCTGTTTTATTTACCAAATTACCATATTCTCTTTCTGTTTCATCAATAAAAACCTAATGCCAAGCTTAACTGATCCAACGTAAAATTTTAGAGAACAAGATGTTGTCTGATAATTGCGTATGCGACTATGAAATTTATTAGCATTACTCTTCGAAGTATGTCTCGTTCAATTATGAGAAGACCAATAGCAGAAGCTACTTTTAACATTAAATTTTCGTATGGTTTCGTGAGTATTTTCTCAACTTCGGTGTAATAATTTCGTATTGACAATTGTCTAAATCGTTGGAGCGATGGAAATGGAAAATCATCTTCATCACTGATGTCGTAGAAAGAATTATTATAATCTTCCAACCTTGCTGATTCAAAAAACTGTTTTCGCTCAACATCATTGAAATTATCGATTTCCTTGTTAAGATTTTTTATAACTTCTAGAGAGTTGTTAACAATAATCGGATCGAATTCTGTTTTTTAACGTATCATTGGTAAAATTGCTTTCTAGTACACTTAATAATTAACGTTGTATCCGCTGTACTAGCAATTTTAACTAGGGTTTCCTTGTCATGGTAGTACATACCGAGATGCTTAAAATTTCCTTGTCATGTTAGTACATACCGAGATGCTTAAAAATTTCTCGTTTTGAAAAACTATCACGTAAATTTTTGTTTCTTTTTAATTTTAATGTTTTAGATTTCCGCTAGTTTGTTGAGACGATCATGATTATCGTTTATTCGTTTTTCTTCCTGTGCTCTTCGACTATAAGCTTTAGCTTTCAATAGATTTGATTGAATTATTGTGTCAATATTTTCCTTGCTGAGCTCGAACTATATTTCTTTAGAATTGTTTCAACTTGCATTTGTACTTCACGGCAATCATCAGGATGAAAGTATTTGTTTATTACATCAAAGTTTTCTATTGCTTCTATTAGTAGTGGCCATCGCATATACAGAACACGAATAACATTAATTTCGCTTTCTGATAATTGGTTTTCAGATAGTTCATCGAATCAAGGTTCAGTCTATTTTTCACTTTATCGATTTTATTAATAGCTTGTGATTCAGCGCTATTTTCTGATGTAATAGAGTATACGTACGGTTTAAAACTATTATTGTAAAATTCTCTTGCAACGGTTATAATTGCTGGTTCTGACATTACTATACAATATTAGACTAAATTTGATCATCAAGTGTGTATACTTGAAATGCTGTCAATCCTGTAAACGGACTTTCAGCAACATATATTCGAAAATATAAGTACTTGTTAGCAGTATTTTCAGTTGGAACTGTAAAAATATTGAGTTGCTGAGATATACGTGTTTTCAGTATTATACAATATTGCCCAGTCAATATCATTGTTTGATCCTTCCAATCGCCAATTATAAATTCGACCAACACTAGAGTTTAATCCACCGCACAAATGTAATTGCCAAATAGCAACTGCAGCGGGACATTTAATTTTGATCCAAAAATCTTTATTTTCTCCGTTAGTTGTCCATTCTTGTCTATCAGGGAAAGCGTAATGAGGATAATTTTCAGGATAATATGCTGATGCGCTTACCTCAAACCCAACTTGGTTATCAGTTGCCTTAAAAAGTGTTGGAATATACCCAACATTGTTTTTAGTACTTTTAACACCACCACTAGATATACTATCAACGTACGCTTTATTTGTCAGATCATTAGGGTTGACTGGAACATATGTCGTCGTTATTTTATTGTTTCTCATATTTATGTTACCTGACATTGGTCCGCCGGACTTATCAAGTTTGTTATCGTCAACAGACTTTAGTTGCGCATAGCTCACCGCTTGTGTATTATCAACATTTGCTGGTGGATACGCAGTTTCCAACCCAATAATTTTTTTTACTCGACATATTAATATTACCCGTAAAAGTTCCACCAGTTTTATCAAGCTTGTTATTATCCACATATTTCAATTGCAAAATAACTTACCGCTTGGGTTTGATTTAAGTTTGCTGGCGGATACGCGGTTTCCAAAATTATTATTGTTTTTTTCCTGGCATATCCAAGTTGCCGCTTAAAATTCCTCCTGTCAGTGATAGTTTGTTATTGTCGAATGTTTTTAGTTGTGAGTAACTTACTGCTTGAGTATAATCAACCTTTGGTGGCGGATAATCTACTTCTAAACCAAGTACTCACTGATTTGACATTAATAAATTACCTGTCATTATGTCGCCGGTTTTTTTACTAATGATGATGTATCAGTTATTGTCGATGGTTCGTCTCCCGTAAGTGCTGTTTCAAACTTTATGTAATAGGTCATATTATATAAATTATATAACATAAAATTGTATAACAATAAAGGCGAATTCAACGATATTAAATTTTGACACCGAGCGATTAATCAAGCATAAACATAATAACGAACTTCCAGATTGTCATTATCTTATTGTTGGTCGTATAGGCTCTGGTAAAACAAATTTATTATTGAATCTCTTACTCAACGATAACTTTAATTATGATAAGGTATATATTTACACAATTAACCCACAACAGGATAAATACAAATTATTGAGCGAGTACAATGATAAACTTCGTGATGAGCTTGACGCTGGCGATGATATATGTTTAATAAAACAACCAGAAGAATTAATTCCAAGTGATGAAATTGATTCGTCCGAGCATAATATAATTGTATTTGACGATATTCCGCTAAACAACGAGGAGATGAATAAGATTAGATCTTATTTTTCATTATCGCGTAACAAAAAATGTAATTCGATTTATCTAGCGTAAGGGTTTTATAACGTTGATAGATTTATTAGGCGAAATACGGGATGTTTTATATCCCAGGGCTAGATAATGTTGATGTTAGAAATATTGCAAACGAGCAATGTAGTGATGTAACAAAAGATAAATTTACTGAATTATATCATCAAGCAACCAAAGACAAATACAATTTATTTTATTTGATAAACTAGCGCGTGATCCAGCTAAGATATTTCGTTGTTGTATCGACACATTTCTATAGACGAATTTTATAGTGCGTAAAAAAATCAACAATGAACAAACATAAAAAAAAATTGTATTACTAAAAAGTTTATTACAACTCGAGCTACTTGTAAGAAAAAAGTGGAAGGAGCTCATCCAGGACAAGTTCAAGCAGAAAAAGAAACTGCTAAACTTTTTAAGCCGGTTACCAAGAAATATCAGCATTATCTCCAGAAGAACTAAAAAACTTACAAGAAAAAGGTCCGTTAGATTTACTCGGAGAAAGATCAAAAGAGGAAACTAAAAAACTTGTAGAAGGACTTGTGAAAAACATTGCTGATCCTGATGCATGACAAACCGAATTTGAGAGTTTAATAAATAACCCCCTTGAGCTTGAACGAGCAATAGCAACATCGATAATTAATCCTGTCCAGTAAAGAAGGTTAATAGAAAATTTTCAAGACAAACTCAAGAATTATCCGAGCAACAAAAAAAAATGATACGTGAAACTATCATAGAAGAAATGCCTATTGAAAAACAAAGGATATTTTAGAAGAAAAAAAAACAAGCTCTGTCAAAAATAAATGATTCTGAAGTTGTCGAGTTTATTTAAACATATTTGATGAAAGACAAACTTGACGGTCTTAATAACATTCGAAAATGGAGTGATGATGATTACAATAAACTACAAAGGATTTTAAACGATAATGTTAATGATTTTTCAACAGCTGAAGAAGCACTTAAAGAAGCTGGTGCAGAGGGAGAAATTTTGACTATGATGGATAAAATGAGAGACACTATTGTTAGTGTTTCAAAAACAACAGCAAATCAGTACAGAACTAGAAAAGAAGAATATACCAAAGGTTGGAATTTTAAAAGACTGTTTAATCAGTATGAGGATAAACGAATTAAAAAACTATTAGAAGAAAGAACTGGAACAGGTGTTAAAATTTTAACTTCAAACTTCGAACTAGTTGACAGACTATTGTTATTGATATCATCAAAAGAAGCAGGTAATGCAAGCACTGAAATCGACAACTAAATTATTGATATATTAGATAATCTTAGATCGAGAGGATTACTAACATCATCCGAGTATGAAATTTTACATAACGATCTTATCTAACAACTTTGTTATAAATGTCAACAATATTATTGCTCGACTTGTCACAAACAACGAGTGACAGCGCAAACTTTTCTGTCTACTATAATCCACCAATAATACTAGATCCTGGTAAACAGTACGAAATCGGATTAATTTCTGCTACAGTATGGCATTCTATGGCAAATGTAAAATTAAACGTTAATGACGACTTTACATTTAATTCTTGTGCTTGGGTATCAGTTAGAATACCATAGGGGGCGTATAATGTAACTGATCTCAACAAAACGATAAGAGAGCTGATAAAAAATACACTGCCGTAGACAATTTTGAACTGACTCCAAACTATAATACGCTACGAGCCAGAATCACATTTAAAAATAATTTGATAATCGATTTTTCACCAGCGACTAGTATCGCATCATTATTAGGTTTTAAAAACCAACAAGACGACAGCGTTGCAGAACAAAGTGTATCATATGATGGTGATCTACCTGTCAACATAACAGAAGGGAACATAATATTAATTAATTGCTCATTTGCAGTAGGGTCTTACTCAGCTTTAGGAAGTCAAGGTCACACAATCTATAGTTTTTCACCAGATGTCCCGCCTGGGTCACTGATGCAAATTACTCCTCGACAAATAATATACTATCCGATTACTCCTGAAAATCAGATAACCAGCATAACAATGCAACTAACAGATCAATCGGGATGACAAATAGATCTTAACAATGAAATTGTCACGTATTACTTACACCTACACGAGATCACTTCGTGATTGTAAGCGTAACAAAGTAGTTATCGCGCGTAAATTTTTTAAGCCTAATTTAATAGCAAAGATGAGACAAAAAATATTTATAGAAGAAAAGTTGTGGGTGGATTTTTTGGAAATATATTTATAAAAACAGCTGAAAATATCCCAGGAATTGCGCGTAAAGTAGCACCAATTGCACTTGACGCAGGAAAAGCTATTGCTAGCACTGCTGGCACCGCAGTAGGACAAAAGATCGCTGATAAAATTAAAGGCAGCTCACCTCAAAACGCGGAAATAAAACGAACAATATCAGATATTGCACCAACAGCGGAAACAGAACGAGCTATGATAGCTACAACAAAAAATTATTTTCACCACGTGGTGAAGAGGTAATACGTAAACTTGTAAAGAAAACAAGACAAATAACAACACCTGCTGCTTTTTAGGTGTTGCCACACAATTTTGTGTAGATTATAAAATAAATAATGTCAGTTAAAAATTATCTCGATCTTGCCGAAGAACATGATACCGACGACACAGTGATAGAATTCTAGTACGTTGAGTATCTCGACGAAAACTCAAACGAACCAAATAAATCTGGCGTCAGGACTTTTAACACAAGAGACGAGGACGTGTTTCTGTTACCGTACAAGGCGGTGTTAGAAGTGCGTGGTCAATTATTAACTGCGATAGGCGGTGATATTGCAGCTGGTACAGAAATTGCATTTGTCAATAACGGTTGGAGTTTATTTAAAAGTGCACGGTACCAACTGGCCAATCAAACCGTGGAAGACATTTCAATGCACTTGCCTATAGCGAGTACAATACTAAATATCGTCTCATTCAGCGATGATTATTCGAGATCAGTAGCCACAAATATGATGTGGTTTAAAGATGCCTCATTTGGGACAGCTGTTTCAAGCGAGTTTCGTACTGATGCTGGTGCTCTTGGCCCAGATAATAATGATCTAATCGCCAATCCCGCTGGTAATGCAGTTGCTGATATTGGAGACGCAATAAGATTAGCCGTTATAAATATACGACGACAGCAATATAACGAGGGATATGCCAGACGAAAAGCATTTGCTGCAAAATCTCGCCAAATAACAATGATGCTTCCGTTAAGTACAATATTTGGATTCTGCCGAGAATATAACAAAGTTTCTCGCGGAATAAAACATATGATTATTTTAGATCGAGCTGATCAAAACGATTGTATAATGCACGCCGCTGGAGTATCTGAAGGACAGTTTGCTATTACAAGATTAGCGCTGTGATGCCACGAGTTCTTCCGTCTGTAGCTAAAACAATGGAACTCGAATCATTATTGACCGCTTACACGAAAAAAAAAATATATATTTTCAGCAAAACAGGATTTTGCAAACAGCAATTCCTAACGCAACTGATTACACCTGGCTTGTTACAACTACTTCAAGCGAACAATTATCTCGTCATTTGTTCTTTGCATTTCAACGACAGGCACGTCGTAATGATCAAGAAATGAACAACTCCGTATTTGATAACCCAGACGTCAGACGAATATTTGTTAGAGTAAATTCTAGACAATATCCCAAACGTGCAATCGAATGCAATTTTGCCGTGGATGCCACAAGACACATATCTCGACCGTACATGTATCTTATGGAGGCTATGCAAAAATATCAGGACGCTGACAGTAGATTTCAGATATCAGTAGAGGAATTTCGATCACTATATCCTATCTTTTATTTTGACATATCAAAACATTCCGAACGAGTTATTGGATCGACTGTTGATATTGAAATCACTTGGACGCTTGATGTATTGCCAGTCGAACAATATAACGTATATACGCTAGTTGTCAATGATAGATTCTTGACAATTGATGCAACCAAAGGAAGAATGACTATCCAAGTTTAATCTAACAAACAAGTATAAAATGAAAACCGAGTACACAACTCGAGAAATATACCTAACGCCTGGTCAAGTTGAAAAATTATCACCAGCGGTTGCTAAACACCGTTCTTTTTCTTTAATAATATCTCCTCTGATTTCGAATAAAACAGCGGTTAAAGTAATGTTAACTCAACAACAAATCGATAAACTTGATCTCAAAGCGATTGCAGGAAAACTGTTTGTTCTTAAACTATCTGTTTCACAAGAAACAGCGATGTCAAAACATGGCGGATTTCTCGGACCAGCACTTTCTGTAATAGCTAGCGCAATTCCAAAGATTTTACCTGTACTAGGAACACTGGAACTAGTAGCAGCATCTGGGGCAGTATCAGGAACAATTTAAAAGGCGGTATCAGGCGATGGAATCAATCAAATTTATCGTTAGTTTGATCTAACAATAAATAATATAATGCCAGTTAAAAAAATATACCCCCCCCAAAAAAAAAACAACGACAAAGTCGAAGTCGCACAGGAAAAAAACAAGGAGGATTTATTCCAATAGCTCCACTCCTAGCAGGATTAGCGGAAAGTCTTCTTCCCAATCTACTAGGAATCGGACGTGGAATGACACTACCAAGGATCAGGCGCCGTTTACGACGTCTTCGACGTTGACAACGCCTGTCGCGTTGAGCAATTTTGATATACTTGAAAAATTGAATGACATCGTCGGACTTCGAGGAGTATTTTCCAAAGATGAACTTGATGATGTAACAGCAGCTGGTTCATGTATCATTAACATACAAAACTTCGATGATGGATCTGGTACACATTGGGTTGCTGTTTACAAAAATAATTATTTTAATGCATTCGGACTTCCTCCGAGTGATCTTATAAAAAATTACATTTTTAAAAACTTTTAAAAATAAATTATTCGTCTAATAAATTACAGCCGATTGGAACATCAGCTTGTGGTTATTATTGTATTATGTTTATCCGGCAGATGTCCCGAACTAAAAATTTTGATTTTCTAAAGTTTATTTTACAATTTGACAGACACCCAAGCAAAAACAACGATGATATTGCAGTTAATTTTATCTAAACTTACAAATATAAAAATGTCAACATACTGTCTCAAATGTAAAACTAAAACAGAAACGAAAAAAAACAAAAAATAATAGAACGATATTAAAAAGCATTTGCGCTGTTTGTGGTAGAAAAAAAGTGTGTTTCTGAAATCAACAACTGCAGCTGGAGTTATTTTAGTAGATGATTAATTGACGAAGAAAATCAGTCCGATTTCTTATTTTTTAAGGGTCAAACCTCAAGATTTAATATTTGATTTTTAAGCTTTTTTGATAAAAATGAAAATCTTTAGTCAAAATTTCTTATTTTTAGCCAATTTTTTGTGGGGTTTTTTGTCGATTTTGATGATTTTTTAGCAAGAGATTGCGAAATGTATCAAAAAATCGAAAAAATCAAGTATAAAACTGCTCGAGGATTGACCCTCAAAAATTAAGAAATCTGACTGATTATCTCATGATTTTTTTACTATTTTTCCCTAAAAAAAAATCAGGATTTTTACCCAAAAATTAGCATTAAAAAAAACAATAATTTTGCCAAACTTTATAAATTATTTTCAGATTTAGAAATTTTGATAATTATTTTGTCGACGATTAAAAAATAAAATAAAATGAAATGTAATTGTAATTGTGATAAAGAGCTTTGTATCGAACACGATAAAATTATTACGTACTGTCAATCATGCAATCGCCGTGAGGTAATTGGCACCGGTATTTAGGTCCACAAATTAATTGGAAAATTACCGAGACCAAAAGGAGGGTGGTCATTGTCTGGCCACAAATATACCGGGTCGTACAATCCACTAGACAAACAGTTGGACGAAAACGATAGTCCATTACCAGGACAAGAGCCTTATAATCAAGTTGATGCAATAGCAATGCGTCATGATATCTGTTATCGTGATAATGAGCAAGATAAGCACGGCTGTGATAAGATAATGTTAGATGAACTACATGATATGAAACCTGTAAATATGAGAGAACGATTTGATAGAAGGTTAGTTCAAGAAATGATAGGAACAAAATATAAGTTAGGTCTTGGAAAAGAATGGTATGATGATCTTGCAGCTGAATTACACAAACCTAAAAAAAGTTTCCGCGACGTAAAGTTGTCTCAAATGCCGTTGACGATATCTGGGTGATTGATTTAGTTGATGTATTAAATCTTGCTCAGTTTAACGATAACAAAAAATATTTGTTTAACGTTGTATATGTTTTTAGTAAATACGCGTTTAGTTTACCCGTTTCGGATAAAAGAGGAACGTCGATAACTGATGCGTTAAAACAGATAATAACAAGTACGGAAAGAAAACCAAACAAAATTTGGACCGATCACGGAGCGGAGTTTTTTAATAAAAAATTCGAACAGTTTTTGGAGCAAAATAATCTAAAAAGAATATGTTACAGGAAATGAGGGAAAAAGCGTCGTCGTTGAAAGATTTAATCGTACACTAAACGAGCTCATACATAAACATTTGACAGCTAAAAATACAAATCAATATATTGACGATCTACAGCAGATTCTTGATAAATACAATAACACGAAGCATAGATCAATAAAAATGTCATCAAATGATCAAATTAAAAATCCGATTCTTGCAAACGAAAATATATACCGCAGACATAAATTTAAAGTTGGTGATAAGTCAGAATTTCTCTGACGTAGAAAACATTTGAAAAAGGATTTACTCCAAACTGGAGCGATGAAGTATTTATTGTTGATAAAGTTTTACTGACAATACCTGTAACATACGCGTTATATGATCTAGCAGGTGAACCTATAACTGTTAGTTTTTATGAGCAGGAACTACAGAAAACTGAGCAAGATATATTTGTTATTGAAAAAGTTATCAGGAGAAAAGGTAATAAAAGTTTAGTTAAATGGAGACGATACAGCGATAAATTTAACAGCTGGATTCCAACCAAACAAATTATGAAATAACATTGTTATAAATTTCCTCGTACTTACGTTTGACAGATTTACATTTTATTGGCTCACATAACGATATTAGATATCGTCTGCGATCGTCAGAAATCGTCATTAGGTTAAATATTTTGACAAATATAAAATCGAATTTTATATTTTTCTGTCGGTCTGGAATTATAATGTTTAAGAAGGGTTTTATCAACCGCCAAAAGGACTGATTTTCATCTACTGAAAAATTAAATTTCAAAATTTTCTTTGTGATATATTATTTTACATTATATCTGCCGGTTGACGGTCTGCTGTAATTTCTTTTATCAAGTACACTTACAATCTCGTTTTGTCCGTCGTCGTTGTTAAGTAGAATATCATCCTCTGTATAACCAACCGAGTTGTGATTATCTGCGACTGTAGCATCTCCTGCTGGAAACTTATCGTCCGAGATTATATCAGCAAGTCGTTTCATCAAGTCCATATTATAATAAATTTTTATCTAATTTATAATAATAAGATGACTAACGAGATAAATTATCATCAGAAAGTTAATATATTAAATTACCAAGAAATAGCCGAAGCAGTGCGAAAATGTTTGTCGGGGTATAGTTGTTATTTTGTTGACGTTATCGTTATGCAAGGTGATTCTAATAAGATTCTGCTAACAGCGGCAGAAAAAATAAACTTAATGACAGAACAGTAATGACGTTGAGATTTAACAAAGATGATGTTTTAATGTTTGCTCATAATTGTCTTACCAAAACTGAGCTAGAAAATATAATTAATCGTCATATTTGAAGATGATTCTGTCAAATGTTAATTGTGATGTTGCTGATTTGGTTTTGCCATCTGTTACATCTTTTATTGATTGTGGATCCATTTTAAATGTTTTGCTGCAGCTGTTATTGAAGGAAATCTTAGTTCCTTACCAGTTTCTCAAGATTCACTGAAATAATTGGTCTTTTGTGATTTTTAAAATTACAACTACCACCTATTCCAGGTTTACTATTTTCTCTTGGCGTGACCAGATCTAAATTTCCTAGACGATTATCTGTTTTAATACCGTTGGCGTGGTCTATCACTAAACCATTAGGTATAGGTCCGTTAAATGTTTCGTAAATATATATGTGGCTCTAAGAACTAACTTTATCAGTTAATGTTCCTCTGACACTTATTTTAAGATAACCAGTGTTATTAATTTTTCCTAGCACTTTTTTGTTTCGATATTTCGAATAATTCCTTTATCATTTACCTGGTAAAAGTCAAACACAGGATGAGGTTGAAATTCACTTTGCAAAGACAAGTTTTCAATATTATCATCAGTGACCGCACCGTTAACATGATATACTCGTTGTCCTTCTGGAATTTCATCACAAAACAAAGTGTAAATAAAATCTTTCCTAAAGATTTCAACTCGCTGGTCATTATCACCTTTCACGCGGATCTTATAACCAGCCAGTGTTGCTTTACCAAACGGTTGTCTGTATTTAATATGTATCACCAACCCTAACATATTTCCCGCATATAAGTTGTACTTGGGATGAACATAATAGTACTCTTGCTCGCTTGCGCTTGTCAGATTTTGTTCCATTATACTGTATAGCATTTTTATATCTTTAATTGAAAATTCAAATTCTTCAATTAAATATATAACATGTTATATAAATATAATGCTGAAATTGCGAGATATTGCTACGAAGAGACTTATCAAAGCAGTAAAAACTGCTACTGCGTTTTTCGGTTACGATAATAGTAATAAATTTGATAATCAAAATATTTTAGCAAATTTTAACTCTACAAATTTGTTTTGTCTTTTGCATCCAATTGTAACGCGAGAACTTACAGCCCACAAAAGTATCAGGCTAATAGTGTAGTATCTTGTTATTTTATCAAAGTTACATGCACTACCTGATAATGTATATTTCATCAACGAGATTGCTGAACCATATTTAAGAGCTAAATCAAGAAAAATATTAGCTGGAACAAATATTTCCTCAGTCGCTGATGAAATACGTCAAGAAATAAAAAGAAATTGGAGGAATTTACTGTATCAGGATCTGGTTGGAAATTTGAAATGATAAAAGAAGTTTTATTTCACACAATGAAATATAAGATACTTCGCGGTAGTTCTTACGTTGATCTCCCTCAAAAAATTAAAAATGAAAAATGCTGTATAAACGTAAAGAACTTTGATAACAGATGTTTCCAGTGGACAATTCTTTCTGCGATATTTCCAGCAGAAACAAATGCTGATAGCGTTGACAAGTATTTTAGTCACGTATCAAAATTAAATTTTAATGGTATTTACTTTCCAGTAGCAGAAAATCAAATACCAAAGTTTAAAAAGCAAAATAATATTTCAGTTAATATATTTGGTCTTGACGAGCGTGAAAAAGTTTATCCAAGGTATATTTCAGAAAAAGCTTTGCAATCAACAATAAACTTGCTGTTTTATAGAAGTCATTACGTTTCGATAAAAAACTTTAACGGCCTAGTTGGCAGACAATATAATAAAGATAAAAATAAGAAATATTTCTGCTACCGTTGTTAACAAGGTTTTTCTAAAGAAGAAAAACTGCAAGATCATCTTAAATACTGTGTTAATGTTCACAAAATAACAATGCCAGGAGAAAAAGTATTAAAATTAAAAAATTATAATTATAAATTAAATATTCCGTTTGTTATTTACGATTTCGAGTGTCTATTTGTTCATGTGGCAGGCGCAGAAAATGATCCAAATAAATCAAGCACCAGAAAAATACAACAGCATGTTCCCTGTGGAGCAGCTTATAAAGTAGTTTGTTGCACTCACGATAATGTTTCAAGTCCAATAAAATTGTACAGAGGTAAAAATCCTGCCGTGTGGTTGCTAATATATTTAATAGATGATGTTCATAAAATTTTCAACAGATTATCTAAAACAGCTTCAATGAAAATAACATCCAAAAAACAACTTGATTTTGATGAGGCAGATAATTGTTATATCTGCGAGAAACTTCTAGGCGATGATAAATTGCGCGACCACTGTCATCTAACCTGCCAATATCGCGGAGCAGCACATAACAATTGTAATTTGAAATTTCATGCGCCAGATTTTATTCCTGTCATTTTACATAATTTTCGTGGTTATAATAGTCATATCATTGTCGAAGCATTTGGTGATGAGGAAATTAAATCTAAACTAAAATTAAACAATATAATAAAATGTATTCCAAACAATTTTGAAAAGTATATTTTAGTCACGCTTGGCAAATTACGTTTTATCGACAGTCTGCAATTTATGGCAGCACCATTGGATGAAATTGTAAAAGGTTGTAGCAGTTTCAATAACTTAAAAAGTTGCTTTGGTGGAGACTACGTCGTTCTGACAAAAAAAAAAGGTGTCTTTCAGTATGAGTATCTCGACGACTGAAGCGATTGGATGAAATTTCTCTTCCTAACAAAGATAAATTTTACTCGCAGCTAAAAAAAGAAAATATTACAGATGACGAGTACAAATATGCACAAGAAATTTGGAATAAATTTGGTTCTAAGACACTTGATGATTTATATTTGAAAACAGACGTATTATTGCTAGCAGATGTTTTCGAGAGTTTTCGTAAAGTTAGTCATGAAAATTATGGATTAGACCCATGTCGGTATTATTCTGCGCCAGAATTGTCATGGGATGCTCTGCTAAAAACAAGCATGATATAAAAGGATCTCTTAACTGATGTTGATATGTTTAATTGTATTGAAAAAGGAATTTGCGGTGGAATTAGCGTTGTCAGAAAAAAATATGCGGTAGCTAATAATAAATACTTTAAAAAAATTACGATAAAAGTTTACCGTCAAATTATATTATTTATCTGGAAATTAATAATTTGTATGGTCATGCTATGTCAGAGCCAATGCCGTGTACTGGACTTCATTGGATAACTCCAGATCAGTTTCTTAAAGAAACTGAAAAGATTTACCAGAAAATGTCAGTTACTTTATTGAAGTTGATCTTGATTATCCTAGTTCGCTACATGATCTACATAACCATTATCCGTTTTGTGCAGAGTCAATGATGATCGATTATAGTTTATTATCGCCTGAACAACAGGCAATGACAACAGCAAAAAATTCTATTACTAATAAACTAGTTCCAAATTTTGTTAAACAAACGACATTACGTGATACATTACAAAAATTTAAAACAAGCAGTAGATGCTGGACTAATTCTAAGAAAAGTTCATGGCGTGTTAAAATTTAATCAGTCGTGGTGGATAGCAGATTATATTAATTTAAATACCAAACGTCGTGCTATTGCTAAGACCGACAGTGAGAAAAACTTTTTCAAGTTAATGAACAATTCCGTGTTCGGTAAGACGATGGAAAATATCAGAAAGCGAGTTAATATTAAAATTGTAAATGATGTAAATTGCAGAAATAAATTAGTCAACGGTGACGGTTTTATCAGTATGAAAATCTTTAATGAAAATCTTGTTGAAATACAGCGACGAAAGTCAAATTTAACGTTAAACAAACCGATTTATGTTCGTGCAGCTGTACTTGACATATCAAAATGGCTAATGTACGACCTTCACTATAATTTTACCAAAAAGCAGTGGTCAGATTCGGAGTTGCTATTTCCTGACACGGACTCACTTGTTTATAACATAAAATGAGAGGATGTTTATCAAGATATTTATAACAATAAAAATTTATTTGATTTATCGGAGTATCCAAAAAGTAGTGGATTTCATGATGATGCAAATAAAAAAGTCATCGGCAAGATGAAAGATGAATTTATGTTTGCGCCAGTTAAGGAATTTTTTGGACTAAGAAGTAAAATCTACGCCCTAATTTTAGATGACGATAAACTGACAAAAAAAAAAGCAAAAGGTATTCCTTGCGGATATGTAAAAATGTGTATGAAATTTGATGATTTTAATGCAGCACTAAACACCTGCACTAATTATATTAAAACAAATGTTATTAGAACAAATCATCTCAAACTTGAAACAGATACAATTATAAAACGTCGACTAAGTAATTTTGATGATAAAAGATATTGTGCTGATGGCGTAAACACATTAGCTATTGGATACTATGTAATTTTGTTTAAACTTTATAAATAATGTTCGAAAATTTAACATTAGCCGATGGAGTTAGTAGCAAAATTAAAAAATTAATGGTTAATGGCCAGCAATTATTAGTTGAATTTATGATGAAATTTCAGGTATTTGTTTTAGTAAATTTGATAGAATAAAACTCTCGCTTATCAAATCAGATAACAGCAAATATTTTGATTGTCTTGAAAAATTGAGAGATGAGCTTATGCTGAAATACGATAATCTTCATAATCCGATCAGTCAAGAAAAATACACAAAAATAAATATTAACCTAAACCAGTCGAAGGTTTATGCGAAAGGTGGTAAGTATCTTCTCACTAGGGTACAATGAAAGAGCTATTTGAATGTCATCGAAAAGCAAGCGGAAAAATTAAATTTTATTTGTATGCACACGATAATGAATTATTCTTGATATCTACTGTCGATACATTAATAATAGGTGAAGAAGTTCTTTAAAGGGAGATAACTCTGTCTGTCTTACTTGTATTTTAAAGGGAGATAACTCCTTTGTCTCTCTTACATTTTGTTTATAAATAATTCTATTTTTTATTTACTGATAAATAATATTTTTTGTTTTTTTAAGAAACATCTTTGTTTTATGATTTTGTCAAGTTTCTTGCTTCTTTCAGAATTTTTCAGAGATAATAATTAAGATGAAAAGAAAAATACAACAATAAATAAGTCACGCCTATTGTGTAAGCTACTTTTAGATTTCCAAGTATTGGTCAGCTCATATATAATACAACTCGTATATAGTTTGGGGTCTCCCCCATGCTTGAACTTCAACAGACAAAAGCACATTCTCCCACCATGTCACCACGTGATGGGTGCTCATTTTGCACCCAACCCGGGCTTGATTATGGGGGGAGAGTGTGCAGAAATCTGTTGAACGTAGAGAAGGACCCCGTATTATATTTTTGATTATTTTTATAATATTCAACTTAACGGTTATAGTAGTAATAGAAAACAAGCTGTTTCTAGATCAGAGACCCCCTTACCCCGACAAAACATATTTTGTCAGAACATATGAAAGTCATTATTTTCAGCTGATAAAATGTTAACATTTGAGCTGACAAAATGTTAACATCAAAGCGTTTTGGAGGGGGAAGGGGGTATCTGAGCTAGAAACCTTGTTTTCTATTACTACTTCTGAAACTTTATTAAGGCTTTTATGTGTTATTGTATCTCCACCGATGGGTATATGTTTGTTTTTTCAATCCAAAAGAATTTTCCCCAACAAACATTTATTTAAATAATCTCATTTTTGTATTTGGGGATTTTGTCTTAAGATCTTTTATTTTGGTTTAGTTGGGTCGTACTTGCAGGGCTCCAGCGAATCAGGTTCTCTATTTTCCTCCCCATATGAGTCAAAAGGTTATGTATTTTTTTTTAAAAATGCCATATTGTTTCTTGATAAAATTTGCTTAAAGTTGTTGTTGAAAACATGATGCAAATAAATATAATAATTGATAGCGATCAGTCAGTTTCTTGAACTAATGGAACAACTTTATTACGACAATTTAACGCTCCCGAAAATATGAAAGCGGTTCAATCCATTTCATGATTTAATAAGTCCACGAAAAGGGAAACAATCTACCGTCACACTCTGAAAACGGAATTTCCCATCTGTCTTATGTAATAGGCTAAACGTGACACAGTGCTATTTACTCGCGCATGAGTGATTTCGAGAACTTAAACTGCAGCCAGCCCAGTGTAGTTAAAATGCCATTTAATCACACATGGGTGGGTGTAACCTTTCCACGGTCCTAGACAAAGCAGTCATATGACATAAATGATCGAACTGTTAGCGATTGAAAACAGTATGCGTCACCGATCAATGGTCGTCACAATAAATCCTCCTTGAAACAGAACTCTTGTCGCTATATGCAGAATCTATCTATCTATCTATCTATCTATCTATCTATCTATCTATCTATCTACATAGAATGTCCAGGCATTATTAATAACTCCACCACTAACGTTTATACGTTTTAGTTTGTTTGGCTTGGGGGGGTGGGGGGGTGTGCAGTTGTTTTTTAAATTACAGCGGTCACGGGAGATGGCGGATCGGAATTATCCTTTTAAAATTTTTAAGGTTTTTGTGCTTATTTCAGCTGAATTTTTAGAAATAATTCAAATTAAGATAAGAATAAAATCCCTTATGTCAGAATGTTTCTATTGACGTTAGTGACATTGCATTTAGCGGATTCGACAAGTCGTTTAATTGTCCTATTTTTTTCTGCCATTTATTTGCAACAACAGTCATTTTTTATGTCATATCGGCATGATTTGAACGAAATTAAAATTAAAGTTTGACTGATTTGGTTAAAATTTGTTTTCTGATTTTTGAGAAAGTATTGAAAATGGCAATTGCTGACGGACGACTCACGACGGACACCAGTATGATACGTCAGCCCCCAAATCTGTACTGATTCTGATAGACTCATTTTAGGTGAAATCTCGCCTATCTTTTTTGTAAATCGTGTAATTGCCGAAAGGACCCTTCAAACAACCATTGCAACGAACCGCGAGAAATACCGGTAAGTGTCTAAAATGTAAACCGATGTGTTGCGGATACATTATTCAGCACCGACTGCACAGTTTAATGAATAGATGAGATCAGACCTCAAATCCATCCGTGAGTATCAGTAACGGTTGTGGGGCTAATTTTTCTGACCGGACGGTCACAGGGCCAGACTATAGCTCACTTGGTCGTACAGCCAGGCGTGCTAAAAAGGTCACAATGGCTGCACCAGTTTCCAGGTTTGATGTATAATCCCCGTCCTTCGTGTCCTAATCGCATTATTATTAAAACTTTTACATAAATTATATCATATAGTGTAGGTAAACAAGTTCACAACTATATTAGTATTTGATGACTGCCCCAGGTCTAATTTGTTTTATCGCCCTGCTATTGAAGCAAAAGAAGAAAAGAAGAAGAAAAATCATTCTAGTCTCCAATGCAATTAGAAGATTTCCTAATAGTAATTAGACTATATGTTTAAAAAGTGGATTGCAATAATATACATTACCTGTTTATTCCAAATCAAGTGCCAATGATTTAGGGAGACGCGCATAGTTTCGAAATTCGGGTCAATTACTTCAACGAAGACAGTGAAGTCTGTTGGTAATGTATTTGGTCTATCCTTATCTTCTATGATATTTGTAACATTTACGCCATGTAAACGTTCAAGTCTGATATCAAAAACTAGGACTAAATGTTTTGTTTGTGGTATGGTCACAAACGCAGTAATATCCGGATGTATGTACAGAAGAATTTGAGAGAAATTTGGTCAAGAGCTGGGTCATTGTGTAGCGGAGGGTGGGGTGTACGAGTTGGAACTAATGTTCACAAATGGGAAGTTGTTCCGATAAACCAGATCAAGAATTATTAATTTCATGTCCATTATACATTTCAACACATCTAAAAGACCTTGTCAAACCTGGTATGTATTATTTCACATTTATTTTTGCTTCTATTGAAACTCATAGACGTGTAAATTCATTTAATTTTCAATATAATTGAAGTAAGACGTTTTGTTAAAACAATTATTTATTTCTTGATAGCCAAAAATCTAAATCATGATAGAGATTATCACTAAATTTAATGCTTCGTACTGTTGAAGAAAAAAGTTGACATTATTTAATGCCAGAACAAACAAGAAAAAATTACTTTTGTGCCCTAATTACTTATTTGGCCAAATTCAAATCTACACTACTTTTAACTTTAAGCGTCGACTTTATCATGCGCCATTAAATATTGCTCTTAGTGCTACACGTAAAACTGTTTCCTTTCTGCTCTGTTTCACTTATTCCATGTCTGAGATAATAGTAATATATATATATATATATATATATATATATATATATATATATATATATATATATATATATATATATATATATATATATATATATATATATATATATGTCAGACCCCAGTTTCATGATTGCTAGTGGCTACAAAGATTTCCAATGATTACTATCCCTTGCAAATAAATCATGTGATGTCCGATGACAAAATAGTATTCTCGACACTCACACCATGGATCATGCATCATTTACTAAGAAATAATATTTTGTTTCAAACGTGAACAATGCATTGATTCTGTCCTTACTTTATTCTGTATGTCCACAAGGGATCAAGAAAAATACACCTTTGATGGAATAGGTGCCAGATATCTGTGATAGCCTCCTTTTGACCAGGATTTGGTCATTTTATGAAAGAAATATACCGTATATTCACATGAAATGTGTTTGAAGCTTCCCATTCTTTACCGGTGTAGACATACTTTCCCCTAACAAGGCCTTACCAACCGCAGTATGTTGTGTGCATCCAATAGCTGGGAGTGAAGAGAAAACTTAAAGAGTACGTAAGTTTAGTTAATAGCATTGCTGTTTATTCAACTAAAATTAACTCGATATGGCCTTATATACGTCCATATCAGTATGAAATATGTCTACGAATACTTAAACAAGTGCAATGAACGGCTAAATACACGTGGAAAAGATCAGTATGAAATATGTCTATGAGTACTTAGACATATGCAATCAAATAACGATAAATGAACTGCATCACTTTAGGTCACCATCCTGCTAAAATATTTAAGAGCAATGATAAACAATACATTCACATTAGTTTACAGATGGCAGCTGTTATATTTAGAATCTGATGTAATTCTTGAATGATCTATTAGTACTTTGAAATATTTCATGAAGCTTCCGGTAAGTTTGTAATACTATTAAAGTATACATTGTTTGCTATGTGCTCTGAAACGGAAACATTCACACACAAAACCAAATTCAACCCCAGTAGTGTTTTACTCACGCAAGTTACATAGTGTTTGTCACATAAAGGGTCGAATAAATAGTTTCATCATATCTAGCATTTATATAAGAAGGTACTCTAAAAAAAATGACAGCATACAATCAATAAACCATCTGAAATAGAAGAGATTTCATAATAGCAATACATTAAGATACACGGGTCTGTTAAACTGTATAGTTTTATGTGCATTTCAGCAAATATTGGACCTATGACAAAGGTAATTTTGAGTTCGTCTGAGCACACACGGTGAAAGATTACGTGATAATGGGGTCGGGATAATAGGTTCAAAAGTTATGTATTGTTTCATAAAATATGTCCACACTGCATTTTCCCTCAGCACCGTTGTCTCGGTCATTATTAAAGGAGCATTTTGCTCAGACAATTCGATTTAAATTGTGCTTAAAACACAGCATCTCTTTTCATAGTATGTCCCGCTTGCATAAAATATCATGAACTTTGAGTATATGCTGTACTCAAATTTCGGACACCGTCATTCGGAAGGAGCCAGCATAGATAAATCCAGCTTAAAACGTGTCTTAAAACGGAAGCAGTTGATGTTGCATTTCATATCAGGAATTTAACATTAGATATGTTTTTCTAACAAATCCATCGTAGGTTTGAATCGCATCAGTTCTCTGGTAGAAAAGTTTTAAGAAAGAGAGGAGGGATGGGTTGGGTTTCGGAACAGACGTGTAGCTGTCTAGGTTTATGACGCCATTTTCTAACCATTTAACATGGTTAGAACCTTTGAGCCTAGTGGTATGTGCGCCTGACATTGAAATAGACGAACTGTGTTCGATTCCCGACTGGGACACATTAGTTTTTTTATATAACGGGTGTATCATATAGTATAACTTGAAGAATATTGTTTTAGATCATGGCCTTACCTTTATTTATGAAGATGATAATTTTGATAGTATGATGTATTGCAATGGCGGTAATAGCGCGCTAAAGGACGTTATGGGTATTTATATGTCCAACAATTGTGCAGATTGATTTAGAAGACTCGGAGTATTTTATCAGATTTGTTTATGAATGGCAATTTAATCTCCTGCAAGCTATTACACTGAAGATATTTGGGTTTGTTTTTGTTTTTTTAAATACACCGAACAGGAAAAATCAATAGGTATAGTAATAGATCATATTCGTTCCAAAAGATAAAAAGACAATGATTTAATAGCTCTCTTTTCCATATACAAGGTCAAGTATTCACTTTTAAAGGTTACTTTGACGATCTCTTCCTTATTACTGGAATTGGAGTGTGTGTGTGTGTGTGTGTGTGTGTGTGTGTGTGTGTGTGTGTGTGTGATTTGGATTTTTAACGCAGCTTTAACACTTTTTCAGTCATATCGCAAAGATTGTCTGCAGTGTGGCAGTTTATAGTGATGTCTAGCACTGGGGCATCATGCCGCAGACATGTAGCATGATGTCCCACCCAGTCACATTACCCTGACACCAGGCCGACCAGTCCTAACACTAACCTCTTAATGCTGAGCGCCAAGCGAGGCAGCTGTTAATACCATTTTTATAAGTCTTTGGTATGACTCGGCCGGGGATTGAGCCCCCTACCTCCCGCATCCTGGAATTGGAGATATGTTACACAACATTCCAATTAAGCTATCTATACATATTACTTTTCAAACGTTCTCTCAACTGCGAGAGAAAAATGAAGATTCAACGATCTTCATTTAAATATGTACGTACAATCAAATAAAGCGTTACATTTATAGCTTGTATGTGACAGGTGTGTTTAGTACCGCTGGTAGACAGAGGTTTAATAATAGACATCAGAAATACAATATAATTTACAGAAAACCTACTTACTATCGATTCAGAATGAGCGTAGCTTTTAAGATAGATTTTCATCGTTTTCAAAAATGTTCTTACGCTATTGTATGTTGCTGAAACGAGATGAAAAAGGGATTACATGTAAACTTGTAGATCTCTCTGACTTGACGTAGTGACAGTTTGTGTTCTGTTCCTGCTTAATTAAAATCAGTTCGCAGAACGAAGCTGAAAGTATGCCATCATGCTGTGGTAGTCTAGCAGCAACAAAAAATAAGTATGTATGAATGCATATCCGGCATTTAGCTTTGACATATTCATTTGTAACTTGTTATCCAAACCTTGTCTAATACCCTCTGGCTATCGTCCGTTCGTTCGTCTTGTGTCCACGTCTGCTCGTCAAGCGGTGGTGAACGCTGGTGTACTCTGCTCCTGTAATACACATCTGCTCGATGGGTATCATCCTTGGCACCCGCCCAGGGTTTGTTTGAAAGGGGAAAGGGTCAAGTACACAACAATGTCAATCACAATGATTTTTAAAATATTTTCTATTAAAATTCATACGTTCAGTCAAAGCATATCTATGACGGATTTTCCATTTTTATCTCCTTTTTACCATTTTGGGGTGGGGTCGAGTACATGGTGTGTGTGTGTGTGTGTGTGTGTGTGTGTGTGTGTGTGTGTGTAAAATATGTTGTAAAAAGAGGGGACATTTACGATGGCGAGCCATTAGAGTGGCTCTAATCCAGAGTTGAGTAAAGTCTCGGGGTTTGAGAATTGCACTCTCTCTCTCTCTCTCTCTCTCTCTCTCTCTCTCTCTCTCTCTCTCTCACATGCTACAGTCTCAAGCTGTTTAGTGATTGTCGTCGAGAGTTGTATATTTTGCGCTTAATAAGCGCAGCAAACACTGCAGTCAGACGATATTACAGTTTTAACGTGAATCCCGAATCAAAACAAAGTTTCATTTCTTTAAAAATCCACCACTTATATTTATTAATACAGACACTTGAATTGTTCCTGCATCAGTTGAACTAAAGAATATTGGTCAGAGATTAGTAAGGTTTAATTTATTGCCATCATTTTAACCCCCTCCCCCCTCCAGTCCAAAAACAGCAGGGGCATAGTTTCCTGTACACAAAGTATCTGAACTGAGAATTGAAGAAACCATAAATAAGGGGATTAAATGCACCATTTATGAAATGAGAACGGTATCCCAATGCAAAGCCGACCAACTGACCATCTGTGAAAATATTGACCTCGTATCCGTGCTGAAATAAACCTTTTATAGCGACACTGAGATAAGGAAGAAAACTTTAAACAAAGACCAGGGCAACGATAAACATCATAACTGTATGTTTTACAACGCTGGTGTCTCTCTGTCCAATTCTGAAACGGATGGACTGGCTTCCACGTGTGTCTCTATTAATTTCCAAAGTCATGTTGTTCTCGCGCGGGTTAGCTTCTAAATCGGGCAAGTTTTGTGATGATGAAGTTCCGTTGTAGGGAGGATTACATTGTTCATTACTTCTAACGATGTACACTGGAACTATATCGTCATTTGTATCCACTTTATGATCCATAATGGTCTTATCTAATTCCTTCAGTCCACTGACTGGCTGTACGATATCGCTCAAATCAGAATCGCCTCTGCTTCTCTGAGAATCAGCCTCTAGGGAAGAATCGGCAGCTGGCACAGAAGACGTATCAGATTTTTCTGGTGATGATTCTCCGCTTCTTGTACGTCTCTGAATAAATGCTGCAAAATCCAAGCGTTGTCTCCGGTAGTAGAATAGACGTCTTGCGATGAGACCATACATGACGGCGAGGGATATGGTCAGAGCCACAAACCCGATAAAATGAAATACATGAAACGTCAATACGTAAGGGGTGTACCATTTCGACCTTGTAAGAGTGCAATCGCACCCCGTTATATTCACTTGATGTGTTGTGTTTTTAGGGTCGGTGTAAATGACAGGGACGGGTTCGATCACAAAAAATATTGAAGCTGGCCATGATACAAGCACAGATGCAGAAGCGCACAAGCCACATATAATCTTCACTTGCTTTATTGAAAACTGATTTTTATACGGTTTACATATTCGCCTGTACCTGTCGATAGCGATGCTGGCCAAGGTCAAAGCGGATGCAATGTTTGTGAAATAAGTTACAAATCGGAGAATTTTGCAGGCTGCAACATTGTAAAAGGTGATATTCAGTACTAAATCAACAGTTTCCATAGGCATGCCCAAAGTACACGTCAATAGGTCAAATACCGCAAGAACTGAAATAAAACATATATTTGGTGTTTTCTTTGTCTTCCATCCATAAAAATACAAAACCATGGAGTTTCCGAACAAGCCGAAGAGCATCAGTACGCTGACGAATATAATGACTGGTATAAAGACAACCGTTAATTCACTTGCCTTTTTTTGCAACATCGCTCCCTCCTCGGACCTTGACACTGAGGCTAACATTGTATGGAGATCACCAAATCCTGTGAAATCTCCGTCTTTCACCTCGCTTGTAGTGACATTTACTTTCAAACCTTTACGTAAGAACCGAACGTAAATGTTATTTTTTTTGTTTTGAACAATTGACCTGAAAAAGAAACACACATGTTGTACTAAGTTTACAATTTCAATTCATAATCTTTACAGATCATTCAAAGGGGTGCAGAAGTTATTATTCAGGTCGCTATTGAAGTTGCCTAAAATTTAGTTTTACCTATTAGTTATTTAAATGTCTTTACATTCGTTAATTTTACTTTTATTGTGATAGGTTGTGCTTATGTGAAATATTGGTTTAGTAAACATTTGGAAATTACCTTTTATATTGTCCATCTGGATTGACGAGATAAAGTTATATGAATCACATGAATATATTGTGTGTAGAGGCGACAGTACATCTGAAGAATCTCACAGGAAAAAGAATATATATATATATATATATATATATATATATATATATATATATATATATATATATATGGCGAGGTTTTCAACATTAAAAAGCTTATTTGGTGGGCTTTAGCTGTACCAACGACTCAGTCCATTCTCGATGAAAGAAGAAAATGTTGCACTAGAATACTTACTTTTACTTATCTGTTTGTCTGATACGTTTCATTTTAATTGGAAATATGTAGTCTTCTTGGCCGGTTTGCCATTTAATACATAGTTATTTCTTTACTGACATTTTGTTTTATCCAATGTCGTAATTTGGGGTCATTTGTTAAAATTCCCTACATGAATAAAATAAATGTTTCAATAATTTATATAAGTATATTTTAATAATTTAATTTTTTCAAGAAGGATTTTGTGGATAATATTTCATGTACAATCTTCTAATGAAATTCCTTTAATTTTATATTACGGATTACTTTTAAATAAAAATAAAATATTGTTCAATTTCCTAAACGTACTGATCCCTTTGTATTTGTAGGTATTTGATGTAATTTCAGTGTTTACACAAAGAATGGATTCTAGCCAACAGTGTTGTTATCCACTATCAACTAATTAGAGACGAGGTGTAACACTGGCGATACCGGCTCATATATATTATGCTTGCTTCTCTACCATCTTACCACAACTAACCTCATGCAGCAGAGGATGAGATCCAGCGATTTCCAAAGATATATGAATTTGTTCTGTTTAATAGTTGTATAATAGTTGTTTAATTTAAAACAATATAGACTACTTCTCTATTATTTCTTCTTATGCGATAATGTATGTTATGTACAGTTCACCAGTCTGTAAATAGAGGGGTACAGAGTGAATTGGCGGTTTCATTTCTTAGTCCACCTGTCTATCATTCCTTCTATGTTAGATGGTGCAAATCAGAAGGTTTAGAACATATATGTTTGCCACGAAACAGTACATTTTAAAAATCAACAAAAGTTCCAGCTATACCAAAACTGTCTCTGAGATCTTCTAGTATTTGCATTTACAATCTGCTGATATTTGTTTCAATCTAGTATATATAAAATCCATAATTATCAGATCTATAACCAGGTTTTATGTTCACTTCAGTTATAATGCTGCAAAATATCTTCCCATGTTAAAAAGAATTCGAGTCTAGCATGTTGTTTCGAATTTTTCATATATCAGGTATACTGTTAATATCTTGATGCAAACCGTTCCACATATCTTTGAAATTCTTTGTTTTAATTATATTCAACACTTTGTCTTTTGGTATATTTGCAACATGATCATTGAGTATCAATTTTGTAAATATTTTTTACAACCATCATCAAATTAAACTCTGAACAGATAAAAACAGATTTTTTTTTGACGTCTTGTGCTCTTTTAGTTACAGTTTCATAACATAGTGGACAAGTATTATTTGGATCATATACGAGTTAAATTTGTTTCCCCAGAATAGCAGTCTTCAGCATGAAATATTTAATTCAGTCTCAATTTTTAAGTAGACTCACTTTATATTCAAAATTTCTAATTAGAAAGATTTGCTACTCCTCTACTGTTAATTCTATCGGAACTAAAAATGATTTCTGAAAATTTTGCGAAAACATTTTTCTAATATTTTCCATTATCAGATATCTTCTTTTCAACGGTACCACCTTTTCTTAAGTTCACACTTTTAAGGGCTGACATGCAAAACATGTTGCATATTTGATACTTTAGGATTTTAATAAATAAAATAAAAAGTGACATATACGTAGATCGGCCATTTGTAAATCAAACTAGTTTGCTTGCAATATGCATAAAAATGCAAAGTAATAAAATATAAAATCTTGGTCAAAGATCACTTCATTATTATTAGGTACGAAGAAGTTATAGCTTGTATCCAGAGCCTTGCCTTGTCTGTTGACCATATCTCGTCCACGTCTACGGCGATGATTCTACGTCGTAGAAAATGCTTGGGTGCGGGTTTATGCAGTTCCTGTGCGAGATCTTCTGCTTTCTTTACACCTACTCCCAACTTATGTTTAGAGTCAATGTTACCTTTGATGAGAGCTCGGTCTACACATTCTCTGAAATTATTAGGATTGAGTTCTTTTAAGTCCCTCAGCATGACTCGATCGCATCCCACTTTATCATCGGGATGATCTCTGTAACATATATCGTGGTGCATCGCGATGGCATCGACACCGTTGTATGCTTTCTGACCTGGGAGTGGCTGATCGTCTTCGTCCACTTATTCATCGAAGAGATTATATGGTCCTGTGTACTTAAGTCTTGGTAGCGTTCATCCACCTCGAGGTCTGGGAAATTTTCCGATGAGGGTATGGACATCCATAGCACCCCCAAGAATTTGTCAATTCCGCATCCTTTACACTTTCCCACGCACAGATTTCTTTCCACGTGAAGGTCCTCGCTGCTCGTATCGAGCTTACAATGTCTGCAATGATGCATGTTTTATGCAGACTCCTCTACATTTTTGTGACCTCATGCTGCTTGATGAAATGAGATTTTTTTAAACCACACACAGCACACCTAGACTGGATTATGAGCCGCTTATGTTTGGAGACCACCTGGATGGGGTCTACACTCTCCGTCTTGGTTTTACACTTGAGACACCACGAATCCATGGTACTCTATATATTATACTGTGTATTTTTTTCAGATCTAAAAATGTCTCGACGGAGGATTTTCCTCGACGTCTGCTCTGTATGTAATCAACTCAGTACCATCCACAGGTGCTATCGTCGATGTGCTGAAGTTGTAAGGACTTATAGACTGCTCCTTTATGGGCGGGGAGGAGATAGCGTACGAAATCCTCTGGAGGGGGTAATCCGAACGAATCGAAATAGTCGACATCCTGGGAATGAGGATCATTGACAATGGCAACCCGGTGGGTACATTGTCCGTCGTAATAATTTTGGAAATTGACTTCGCAGATCTCGTCAAGGTTGATCTGTTCAGGAAGCTGATCTTTGAAAAGACCCCTCTTAAAGTAGGAGAGACTAAGAGATGTTCGAGGTCGAAGTTGCTTTTCTCTCATGCCTTTTCCGAGAGTGATGCCTGGCAGCTTGCCTCCTCTGCCGATGGCGAGCAATCCTAGCAGTAAGGTTCTGGCTAGACCGGTGAGCGGTGACCGATAAATCCTCCTTGTTTGGACAGCTGCTCCGCGGATAAGTTCAAAACGAGTCCATCCTGAGCTGCCTTATGTTTAGCAACGGCGTTGACCTGTCGTTGGGTCAGCGTGAGCTGATCGGATCCGAGGAGGTCAAAAGCTTTGAGACGGATTGAGATAGACCTTTTATGAGTGTCCGCCACAGTGACACTTTTTTCTGCAGAGGAGACAGCGTCACGTCCACTGGAATATACGGCATGGTGACGTTATATGAAATGCCATTATTTTTCGTCGTTTTTGACGCGTGCCGCTGACCATGACTGCCTTTTGAGTAGCTCCGTTGATGGCTCCCGTTGCTGCGGCCAGTCGTAAGGGGGCCAGGATGTTAGCGAATATTGGTAGCCATGGTTTTGATGAAGGGAACGAAGCCGGTGGCAAGGGAGCCTCCGTTCCTTCGTTTTCTAGGCATAGTGTCTATACAAGGATATTCATTTTTCCATTGAGGACATTCAGCGTCATGAATCGGTCTGCGGTGACCAGGGCGTAGCAGAGGTAATCACCGCCTGGAGCGACCGTCCAAGATTTCTCGAGTCGGCAGAAGAGTCCTTGAGGCGTTCTGTATGTTTAGAGACACAGAAGTGGGAGATAGGATACAAGTCAGCGAAATCGTCCAGTGAGACTTGCGTGCCTGTACCACGTCTTTTTACTTCTGCATGGATTCCGTCAGCATCACTTAGATGCCAGAATAATTTTGGGTGCCTACAGCGATGCTGCACTCGAGTTCTTGCTCGGGATATTGTCTGCGGGATATTGTCTGGAGTTGACGCGGACGTGAATGCGAGACAGAGTGTGATGCTTAAAGATGTGTTTGTTTTGAGTTTGTGGTTGAACATTGTTACGTTGATCTGACAGCTGGAACGCCACAAAGACGTGTCTGGGAAGCTCTTTTCCTGGACTGATAGCGACTCTCCACGAGGTGATCGTCTGAGCCACCGTAAACTGCTGCATGTAGAAGCGGTATTGTTCGAAGTAGGTTCTTGGTTAATCGAACCAGCGTTGTTTCCAGTTCGAGCATGTGCGCGGTTGAGGGTGTAATTTTGGGCATCCACAGCGACAACCACGTCATGGTGAATTGTACATCAGCTGTTGATGTTGCTCTGTGCATGTATTGAGCGGACGAGTCTCTTTCCAGGACCAGCGTGTGTTTGACACCTCTAAAGATGGTACGGATATCTCGGCATACTCCAAAGTTGCTGCTGAGAGGAAGCATCATGCAGATCTCGTGTCCACTATCGGTCAAAGCGCGTAGAGCGGCGAATCCCACGTTATAGTCTGTAGTACGCAGCTGTGGTAAGAGGGAGTGAAGAGCCCCTACCATCATGGTAGACCCTACAACGTCTGCGGACATAGCCCCTAAAGTGTAGATATCGGCTCCTGCTGCAGAGGGTCTGTCGATGATAGCGTTAGCGGCTTCTGTGTCCGTTGGCGCAGCGGCATTGGCGGGGACTGCACCTGTACGAAATTCGTTACCCACCGTTCCTCCTGCGTTGGTATCTCTGAACCACCACATGTTGGTGGCACACGATCGCATGTAGTCATCGCTGTACATGACTAAGTTTAGCATGGTACTGGCTTGAAGTAAGTAGCCATTGATTTCATCGACGGTCTGATTGTTCAGTTGATATTGTGGTGACTTGAATAACGACCATCCGTTATTTTGGAGCGTGATTTGCGCATTGGCGGGAGGGTCTCCGCCCGCTGAGAGTTGTACTTTTCTGCGGACTTCCAGAAAGGCCTTATGGGGAGGCAGGTACACAACTTCGTCGCGCGTCCCTATTTTTCGATGGGTTCTGCCGTTGAGATTGGTGATGTTGGTATCCTGATACTCCATGTAGTCGTACTCGGTGGTGTAGTCATCCACGGGAATATCGTCGTTGAGACTCAGATAACCGGGAGTGAATCTCGAATACATGACGCTATGGTATAAGAGTGTGATAAAAAAATTACAATAATCGTTTTAAACTATACCCGGACATGATGGCTCCCAGGGAAGGGTCTGGTGTAATTTGTACCTTTCTGTCCCAAGTCCTGTACAATTCTTTGCATCTCTCGCTGAGGATCCTAGCCGTTTTATAAAGAGCCTCTTTGGCCTCTCTGGAGACGGGCATCTCTACCACGGGAGACGGTGCTGTCACTGGCATGATTGTGCTGACTATTTTTTTTTTTATTTTTTTTTTTTTTGTCCTACCGCCGTTCCTGCCACAGAGGCTGATCTGGTTGCTCCCGAGTCGGCGGCCTTGAGAGCGATGGAGGCGGCTTTGGCGGCAATGCCTGGAAGGGCTGATCGTATCGAAGAAAACAACGTAGATAAAAATCCACCCACGATTTTGAGTCGATGCACGCGTGAAGGTCTCATCTTATTTAATATACGAACATACTTAAGGCCACCCTACGACGTCTGAAGGGCAGGTAGTAGATGATTCTTTAGTTTTTGTTATCCACGGCATTTCCAGACTGATCGGTCAGCCACATGGTGATTTCGGAGATCGCGTAGGTGGTAGTGATGGGATACTAAATGAAGAGATTGGTACGAAGTTGCATGAGCGATCCTCGGGCAATGTTAATGAAGGTAGAATAAATCACGTTGGAGGCGGAGCCTACGGAAGACAGAGATCTCTGAACAATGGAGCAGTTGATGAGGAGACTGCTGACATCGGTAATGTTGACGAGCAGATGTCTTTCGAAAACTCCGTTTAGAGGTAGAGAGATCCCAGAGCTAAACCCCAGGAGAGGTCCGATGAAGTTGGCTACGTCGAATATTTAGAGGTAATTTCAGCGAGGGTGATGCGAGTCCTCAACGTAGAGCAACTGGGTTCGATTTTGATGTTGGTGGAGACGTCTCCGTTGGCGGTGATAAATGGGGATGTCAGTGATGTTGTACCCACCATGAGAGATCGTGATCGTTTTTTGTTGTTTTTTTTTTTGCCGAATATAGGGCGACGAGACCACATTGTTGTTGACGGTGACGCTGAAGATGTTCCAGACTTCGGCGGAGATGAGAGAGATTTCGTACGACGACTCTTGGTCTAGTTCCAGGGGAGGATTATACCTGACCGTGGAGGTGACCGACTTGGAGTCGAACAAGAGTGTGGTATCGTCCATGTCGTCTATATCAAGTCCATGTACAAAATGCGATACTGATCGAGGTGACCAGCTGTTGATCCAGCAGATGGTTGAGGATGTCCACCATCTCGTTATAGATGCCAACGCTCATATTACCCGCTTGTTTCGAAGCTTGAGACGCGAGACAATGTGTGTCCTTCTCTTTCTGTGGATTGATATCGCTTCAGCTCCTTTTCTCATTGCTCAAGCTCCTTTTTTTATCCATCCTTTTATGGTATTCTGTGAACGAATAACGATTTACTGGTTTATGTTTAAATTCATCATTTCTCGCTTGTATAAGTTTGACGAGCTCCTCCTTTGATAATGATTCCACAGGTGAGTTACCTTGCACTGGAGACTCGGCTTGCTCTTTGAGTCGAGTGGCCTCTACTTCAGAGGGCAGCTCCTTGAATCGAGGGGTCTCTAATCCTGACGAGAGTCCTTGTTCTTTGAGAGCTTCCTCTTCATCTAGGGTCTCTGGTGGATCCACTTCCATGGGAAATATGGGCGTAGCCCCAGAGCGGTAAGCTTGCTCTCTTTTACTGATTTTACCCATCAAAATGCCGTTAAATTTTGTTTTTTACTTTTCAGTTTTATGATTTACGAAGTCATTAAGCCATTCTCCGCTAAGAGGAGCTTTCTGTTATCCAATATTAGAAGATAAATCAACTATGGCATCAACCATCTTAGTTCCTCACTTTTTTTAATCAATTCCTTTTCCGAAAATTTCTTCTTAAACTCTTTTTTTTTTCTTCATCGCATTTTGCTCTTTCCTCTTGAATCTGCTCTTCCTCTTTTCTAAGCGTGTCGAGAATGGCCTAGACCACCATCTGTTCCTCTTTCATCTTTTCAGAGAGGTGGCTGTTTATTTTTCTTTCTGTTTCATTTTTTAAGTTCAGCTTTTTTAGCTTTTCCCTTTTGCTCAGCTTCTGCACGTCTCGTCATCCCCGAGACGTCTACTTCTTGGGTGGGTGGTGTGAGCTCCTTCAGCAGTCGTTGTTGTTGTTGTTGAATAGATTTGATCGTATCCATGAAATGATCTTGTTTGATATCGTAGGTGGTTTTGGCTTCGTCAAGTTTGGTCAGGATGGGCTTAAATATTTCGCCGGCGACATCGAGCTGAAAGGACTGTTGACCAAATTTGTCTTCAAGACGCGTTGGCCTAAGCCTGTCCTCTGTTTGATAAACTTTTGGAGGACCTTCTCGCACTGACGACGCGTGGCGACGTTTTTGAACATGGTTATACTAATCGGGCAGGTAAAATTCGTCAAAGCCTTTGCGATAGCGTTCCGGAACGGTCTCTACATCGTTATGAAAGGTCATGAGGTCGTATTTGGAGTCCGACGTCGCTACGGCATAGCAGGCATTGAACTGGGAGGCAGAGATGCCATGGCAGTGGTCCCTCGCGATAGCATCGATGTCTCGGTTATCCAGTCCCGAAAACAGAACGAAGCATCCAATGTTGCGTCGGATGTATTTGGGGACGTCGTAGTAGGACTGAGTCAGATAGAGACTGTTACAGCGCTTGTGTCGCTACAAGGAAAAATACTCGAAGATGTTGTAAAAGACGACGATTTTGTGCAGGACTGAATCTGGGTCTTCCATGGGTTGAATCTTCTCTCTGGATCAGCTGTCGTCAAGACGCCACTTGCCAGGGAGTCTCCGAACTCGCGCAGCGTGTGGCATTTGTCCCGATGAGGATTGAGCGTGTACAGGATGACCCGATCGTACTTCAGTATGTTATTCAGAAGCATGTTCATAAGGAGATTGGTTTTGCATCGACCAGTGGGTCCATGATCATGTAATGACAGTGAGGCATCAAAAAGAAAAAATGATGCGGATGCTCTGGGTCGTGTCCCTTCGTGTCGAAGTTAATGATGTTCATGGTTTATATAAAAATATCTTACACCAGCTTTGGGACGTTGTGCGGGTCGGTGAATTCTACCCAAAATAAGGACAAAGTCAGTCGCTCTGGAGATACCATGACGGGTCATCTCAACATGGCGGTCACAGTCTGACCAATCTGGAAGACGTGAGCTATCCCCCTCCGGATGCCTATGACGTCCGCTGGTCTCACGTGAACAAGCTTGCGCAGACGGAATTGTCGTTGACGGGGGGTACAATGACGGACAATCTCAACATGGGTGCTGTGAGCTTGTACGGACTTTCTGCGGCCGCAGCCGGGCTTTCTCAACCCGTGAGAGCCTCCGATATGGATGTGGTGTTGGCTGGAAAATACGATAAAATAGGAGGCACGATCAGTGGTGATGTGACAGTGACGGGCACGTTGTCCGTGACAGGTCAAATGACAAGCAATCTCACTATGTCCTCACCGAAGTCGGGCACATAAACACGAGTGGTGGGAGTGATTGCTGGACTCAATACCAGAGCAAGTATGGCCTATTATTTTGGAACGTCCGACCGCTTCATTTGGATCGACAAAGATGCGCGTGGCGATTACGTCCCTATCACCGTCCAAACTGTCAAAGGATTTCACATCAACAATCCTAGTTACTACTTGCTCGTGGATATCAATAGCACCCAATTTAACTTGTACAGGACCACAACGATGCAAAGTCAAAAATTGTACGGACTGCCTACTTCCTGGCACATCACCGATAACAGCCAGGCCATCTCCTATGGTCAGCTCAACTAGTTTGAAAGCACTAAATTATCCACGACGGGGGGAACCATGACGGGAATCATCACCATGTCTGGAAATGCTATCAAGGGTCTTCCCACTACGATGCCTTCGAACGACGATACCGCGACCAGTTATGGCAATGTGAAAAGTTATGCGGTGAACAAAAGCAGAGATACGGTGACGGACAACGTGTTTTTAGCGACAGGAGCACGACTGATGATCACGGACTATCCACCCGTCCTCGACACCGAGTCCACACCCAAACAGTACGTGGATAAACACCGTGTCAAAAAATAATAACTGTCACATTCCCGTGTTAACCGCATCGACTGGAAATTGATGTGGATTTTCGATCTCGAATACGATGCTTCTCACACGGCTTATCTCATGTACGCTCAGCATCTAGTCGCGAGTAATTCTGCCAACGCGTGGGCGACGGCGGGAGTGACCTCTAATTTTTGGATGACAGTACAAGTGCCTGTGCCCATCTAGATCTGGAAATTTCATCTCAGTGGACGTTCAAAAGGAACAGATCGCGTGCTCAACTGGAGAATTGACGGCATCAGATCCGATGCTACCACTGATGTGCTGTATAACGGAATGACGGTGATAGGAAATAATCTGCTAAAGTTCATCACGACGATCACCGAAATTAAATACGTGGCTTTTAAGTCTGTGAGGATGACGGTGGAACCTACTAATTCTGGCTTGAGTTATTTTCAGATCTTTACTCTCAACGATATTGTAGAGACTGAAATCGTGCGCATCGCCACAGAATTATACCAGTTGCTGTTCGACGAGGAGTATAGGCAGGAGGCGTTTTATACGAACAACGACTAGCACGTGCTGAAGCAGACGACGAGAGTGCATGCGGAGTTGAATGAGTTAAGAAAGGCGAGTCGATTATCTCTGAGAGAGGCCTATAAACGACGGAAAGAGGACGAGGTCAAACGGTCTCATCTGTCAGTGGGAAGCATGAGGCAGGCACAGCTCCGAGAGGCCATCAATCGATACTGGGAGGTCTTCAGATTTTGTAACGATAGACAGTCTGGTCGGTGGTCAAAACCATCAAAGACATGGTCCAGAACATCATTCAGGAATTACATCAAAGCCTCGTAGACGCCATCGTGAAAACAGGTTATGTCAAACGACGACGATTTGTACGAAAGGAAGGCGATGAGGCCTACAAAAAAGATCACGAGTGTATGGACAAGATGGTCCCGAAAACGCCTTCGTGCCAAACTAAACCTCAGGGACGCTATAGGCAAAAGTAAGTTTTCAGCAGGTGGGGCTGGAATTCGAGGATGTGGATGCGATTATAGCAGTGTTGGCGCACGACGAACGGGGCGCTGGCAGCGACGACGAAATCACTCGAAATGAGGCACCTGAGTTTGAAAATAACACGGCTGTGGAAGCGATTTTTAACGTGTTCATGTTTACCGTGTATGAAAAGATCGAACGCGTACTTAGAAAATTTTTCAGCAAGAGGACATAGAACAAAAGCTGAGTGTTGTATTTAAGAAAAGGAGTGTTCTTCCTCGAGGACACTTCGTCCTTATTCCAAAGGCCTCTCGGGAACATTTAAATAAAATCAACGATCGAGAAAATATCGACACAAGTACTGGAGACCGTTTGTCCATAGAGACAGAGAGTTCATCTTTCCACCGATCAAAGACTTTAAAAAAAGATCACCTCAACATAGAAAAAAATCGCCCTGGCGTACTATTATCTCTACCGTCATCACTGAAAAATAGCTTTCGAGGAGGAAATGTTGCACGTCATAGAATCACAACAATATCTGGACCATGTGAAACTGACAGTTACTCATGACATCCTATCGGATCTCGTGAAATTAAATCAGTTGACCAAAATCACCCATGGCTGAAACATATATCCTCTGCAGCTGGTGGGTGAAAAAGTATCTAAGATCGGCGACGATAAAATGAATGGACACATTCAATTCTTAAACGAAAACTTACCACTGCTGGGAGTGTTACTGCACAGTTTAGTGGACGCAGAATGATCCTGGACTTTAACCATATCGACAAAATCTTACCGACAGAGCAGCGTCGTGAACTAAAAGCGTAATATTGCTATTACCATCGACGAGCCTATGTCTACAAACATGCATTACGGGCATTACAAACGCATCCTGAGAGTCATTTCGATGATTTTGCTTCTCGTGACGGCAACCGGAGACATTTCCACTGGAGCATTAGCCAATCCGATGGTGTTGATTTTATCCGGAGCTGGACTGGCTATACAGACCCTGATGACTCTCGAGCCACGTCTGGAGGCCAATAAGAATATCACCAAACTAGCCATGCTGCCCTAGCAGAAAATGCTGAACAAACTCTGCTCGTACTTGCGAGGAGCTCCTCCGGATATGGCGTTACTGATCAGCGAAATGAGAACCATGGACGACCTCATCGTGGACATGGTCATTGTGCGACTCTGAGTCGATTCGGAAAAATCTACGATCAAAAATATAAATAGAATGTCTAGCGACGAAGAGGTCTTTGTGACCTACATGATATTTCATCACCCTGAATCGCTCTACGAAGCCATCGTCACGGTCTTACGGAATCACGTGTCCGTGAACATCGAGCTGATGTCGCCAAAACGCAGGGAGCATCGCTTGGACAGGTCTTACTGACGCGAGATCAACGGTCAGACTTGGCTGAAGAGGTTATCGTCAAAATCTACTACGACGAACATCTGATTCGACAGCATTGCATGCTATGTCTGAGAGAAAAAAACGTTGAAAAAGATTTTAAAATTATCGTAATAATATAGATGGATGACGTAGAGATGGCCGAGCATTACGTGGATGATACGCGATACTTGACCTACGTCATCGGGGCAAATAAGGAAGATCTCGAGGAGGCCATCGTCAATGCGTTTCATCTCAGCATCGACATTTGCGTGAATCTCACGTTGGCCAAAGTCGTGGTCATAGGAAAAGATCTCGTCTTACTCAACATGACCTACGATAAAGAACTACTGTTCAAGCATTGCATCTTCTGCATGCATCGAGAAGATCTACTCAAAGTGGTGTACCGATCCTCATAAAAAAGGAGTGAAAACATGGTTTTCGACATATCTTTTGCTATCCATCAGATCTTATGTCCAAATTGCATATTCGATCATCCGAGGGATCTCCGTACAGAATAGCCAATGGGAACTACTCGTCGATGAGCTTCAAACACGAAACGATGGCGGCAAATTGTCTCCCTCACTCCATCAACAAACAAGCACACGATGGAACAACCCGTCGTGCTAAACTTCACCACGTCTCTGATCTTGGTGCGTACGCGAAACACCTCTCCTTCCTCGTTGGCTTCGTAACGACTAAACATTGGATGCACTTTCCGTGTGGGAAACGCTGTTTCCTGCGTCATCCTTAATCTTAGCAAGAAACTCTTTGAAAATCTGTGAATGATTTTTTCGTTTCTGATTTGTTCTGGCTTTTTCGTAGAAATATTTAATCGATGGGATGTTTATTCCGCCACAACGCTGACACACTTGGAGTGACATCGAACTCCGTCTTGACATCCCAAGCATGGTTTCATTATTTGGCTTCAACGCTTAATCAGGGTATAGTGCTGAGCGCAGTATTCCTAGTACAAGACCTACTGCACTTTTCCGAGCTACCCTGAGCTAGCCACACGCACTTTTGTGTCTTACGCAGAAGCATGATGCTATATAATACACATTAAATTGTTTTCCTATGACAAAATAAACAAGCAATTAAAGAAATGACAAAATGAACAATCAATTAGAGAAATGAAATACAGGACTATATAATATAGCATCTCTATGGTTGCAAGGAGTGACCAAAATCGTGTCCTAGTAACAGTGAAAAGCAGAATTTTAAATCAGGTTGGTGCCGATCCAGGAAGAGATTTCATCCTTCGTCATGATATCGCTCGTCAACTAACAGACATTGCTCAGTCGATATCAGGTTCCCCGATTCAGTATCGCAGATCCAATGCCTCTCTGCATGAGATCATCGAACGAGTCTGAAGAGACCTCAAGGTGATGCCGAGGAGAGATCCTGCATGTCGTCAGCTCGTCAACGAGTACAAGACCTTTACAGGACGATAGATCATCACTACGCAGCAGTACATAAAGCAATTGCGAGACAAATACTAATCATTGACTGGAAAAACCGCTAAATCTTCCAAGCTCCTTCGACTTCTACATGAAATCCTCAGTAGATCACGTCGAGCTGATATCAAGAAGAAATTACCCAAAATCGATCCCTTCAAAGACAACGGGATAGGTCACACGTCTTCTGCCCCCCTCCCCCCGACGCGTTGAAAATACGTACGGAGGCGCTGACAAAGGATTTATTTACGATCATTCCGATACCCTTCAGCGTGGAGTCGACAAGGAACTCCTTCTACACTCCACTATCCAGGCAGAACTGCGCACCCACACAGATATCAAACTCGGAGTCACCTTCAACATTCATCTGATCAAGGAACAAAAGAGCATCGATGTGTGGATTAGATCCTAATCCATGATCGAGTATCGCAGTAATGATTTTAGCAACATCGTCGACATCTCCTGGTCGTTTATTCAGCGTCGCATCTAAGATTATCAGGAGTCAGGATCGGCATGGATCTTTGCCCGAGTCAATTATATCTCGTTTCAAACTTCCAAATTCACCCGTTGAGTGGAAGTAAGTATGTGCCTCTTCCAAAATCCGTCTCGGTCACTAAAGCCTGCATCAAAGACAAGAACAACGATGACTACTGTCTCGTGGGTGCTACCCTTTCTGTATTGCATCCTGTAGAGGACAATGCCAATCGCGTCTCCAAGTACAAGCCGTTATTTTCATACCATTAAAACCACCGGAATTTCCTTTCCAGCAGCAGTCAAAGACGTTCCTAAACTGGAATCGCTAAAAGAGGGACTTTCCATCCATGTGTTCGGACTCGATGACAAAAAGGCAGGCGATAAGCAGATCGTGGTCTATCCATTATCCAAAACAGCCTCACAACACAGCATCAGTTTACTGCATTATCAAATCCATTTCGTGCACATCAAAGATTTCAGCCGACTATGTCGATCCCAGTACACACATTATAAAAGTCACGGCTATTTCTGTTATAGCTGCTTGCAGTGCTTTCCTCAACCCCAACGACTGCACGAACATATCTCGGCGGTATATTGCCAAGAATTATAGACTGTGCAGATTCCACGTGATGAGACGTTGAAGGTCCAACATCATCACAAAAAATACGCTCATGCGTTTAATACTCTTTTCGACTGCGAGGCCAAGCTGGAAAAAATAGAAGGGCCCTCCCCAGATCCTAGCCATTTTTTTACACAGGTGGAGCATAAACACGTCACATGCGCGATTGGAATTAAGGTATGCTGTTCCGTCGATGAATCCTTATCATCAGACTATCGTCAGAATCGCGATGAAGATTGCATCGCCTGGGTCTTTGGACAACTCGATGAGGAACTGAAATGCATCCGGAATATCCGAAAAAAGCACCAATCACCTCACTCAAACCGTTACAACTGCAACGACATAAGTCAGCTCAGCAGTGTCATATCTGCGAAGAGTACTCTTAACCACATGACAGCAGAGTGAGAGACCACTGACAAGTCACTGGCCACATCAATGAACTGCTCACGCCAACTGCAACTTACACTTCAAGGATTCAGACTTCCTTCCAGTCATTGCTCATAATCTACGAGGATATGATGGGCATTTCATCGTGTCAGCTCTCAATCATCCACACATCAAACAGATTCTAGCAGAGGTGGGAACTAAGATCAAATGTATCGCCAACAATTTCGAAAAGTACATGTCGATCACCATTAGACCTTTAAGATTCATCGACTCATTCCAGTTTATGTCGACGTCACTGGAAGAATACACTAACAAATGTCCCAAGTTTATCCATGTCGAAAAGGGATTTGGTCACCAGGCCGATCTTCTCCAGCAAAAAGGAGATCATCCCTAAGAGTACATCGATTCCTCCTCATTCTTCGACGAAACGTCGCTACCACTTCAAAAAGACTTTTATTCTTATCTCAGCCTCACAGAAGTCATCGATGAAGAATACCAATACGCCAACAAGATGTGGCAAGACGGACGCGCTTCTATTTACGGATGTCGTCGAAAATTTAAGACGCACGTGCCTCAGCCATTACCAGCTCGATCCTCTTTGGTATTTCTCTTCCCCAGGACTCTCCAGGGACACTATGCTTAAGCACACTGGCGTGACCTTAGAACTCGTCACCAATCCAGACACGTTTATGTTCACTGAGCAAATGGCACGAGGAAGTGTCTCCATTATCAGTAACAAATACGCTGCTGCTAACAATAAATACATAGAGAACTACGATCCCACTAAGTCTCCTGTGTACATCCTGTATCTGGACACAAACAATATTTATTATTGGGCTATGTCACAACCCCTTCCTGAGGGAGATTTTCACTGAATCAGCGAAGAGCAAATTCCTCCAAGAAAGACAGACAGGAAACCTCGATGGCTGTGGCTATTTTGTCGAAGCAGATCTTAAGTATCCAAAACACCTTCATGATCTTCACAACGACTATCCCTTCTGCTCTGAACAAATTCTCGTCGACAACTCCATGCTCTCTCCGAAACAGCTTCTACAAGAGAAGCAGTTCGGACTCGGAGACGCTAAGGTCAAAACGCTCGTACCCAATCTCAACCACAAAACAAACTACAAAATGCATTATCGACTTCTCGAACAAGCTCTCCAGCACGGATTAGTTCTTGAAAAGTTTAACGAGTACTCAAGTTTAAACCGTCTCCGTGGATAAAACCTTACATCGATCTCAACACAACACAACGTGCTAAAGCCACCACAAACTTCGAAAACGACTTCTTCAAACTCACGAACAATAGCGTGCCATCGAATCCAGAAAAACTAATCTCTCGCTGGATAAACCTATCTATGTCGAAGCAGCCGTTCTCGATCTCTCCAAAATGCTCATGCTGGAGTTTCATCAAAAATAAGTACGGAAATAAAGCCACACCACTCATGACCGATACAGACTCGCTCATGTATGAGATTCACCTCGCCGACGTCTACGCAGACATGTATTAGCATCGGTAACTCTTAGATCTCAGCGATTATCCATCAAACCATCCATTACACTGCGACGACAATAAAACTGTGCTAGGAAAGTTCAAGATGAAACTTGTGGGATACCATCACGGAATTCATAGGACTTCGATCCAAAATGTACTGCAACACACGCGACGATGGAATCCTTATGAGAAAAACCAATGGAGTCAAAACACCTGTCACTGCTCAAGTAGCCAATCACCAGCATTATACACACTCATTACATGGACATCGCCAGTACTACTGCATGAGAACTTTCCGATCACAATGACATCAGATCTCCACCACACATTAACAAAAAAGGATTATGCCCCTTCGATGATAATCTATACTCTAGCGATGGCAATCATACCCCATCTCATGGATACAATGAGACAAGTCGATCACAGTGATAACAAAGTGAGTCAAAACCCCCTTCCTCAGGGACAGCTGACCCATTTTCATAAAGGAAAGGAGCATAGGTGACACAGAACCCACTTCATTAGGGATAAGGGAGCCAGAACCCCCATAACCCAGTAGTAGGATTCTATGAGGTCACCGAGACCACGCAGGGGGCTAGGTGAGCCAGAACCCCCAGAACCGAGTAGTAGGATTCTATGAGTTTCCTCATTCACCTATACCACGCAGGGGGGGTGGGTGGGCTAGGTGACCCAGAACCCACATTTTCTTTTACTACTTGCACATGATATTGTGTCATCGTTGGCTTATTCACAACCTATCGATTGTTTTTGATAATAGTAAGGTCTGTAAACACGTTCTTAAATCAACAATTAATTTTTGATGATGTGGTAATATCATAGTAAAAACGATGCACAATTATCCTGATAGTGTTAACGTACATGATGCTGGTGCTCGACGCATCAGAAATGATTTACATATTCAAGGCCTGGTCATCAATACTATTCTAATAATATCAAGTTTATATCCCATGCAGTCTAAACATAAAAGATGAATCTCACCTATTTGTCCAAATTCGTTCCAAGTCGATTTGAACAATTTAAAGACAGCTGAAATTATGAACTTTTTTGCGTTCTGAACACTGACATTTACTCGATCATGGAAACCTTTGACTTCTCCTCCCCCTCCCCCCTCCCACCACCACCACCACGGTCGTTCATTTCTCAGCAATCAAAACTTGGCGATTGGATAACACAGATGACCAAGTGGCCTCAGGCGCTCGCCTTTAGAAATCACTGACATCACAACTCCGTCAAGGTGGATTCGAGGCTGAGATCGGCCAACGGGGGTTATTGAGAAAGCTTGTCAGTGGCACCCGTGGGTCGATCATACTTTTCTGGGTCTTTCAAGGTACTTCCACCACCAAATGTACTGGCAGCCATATATAACCCATCATGTGTTGAAAACTAGCGTTAAAGCAACAAAACCAAACCAAACCAAGCAAAATTGGCTAATGTATAATTATATAGTTTCTTCATCTTATTTTTCAGGTGTCTAACTAATCAACCATATCTCAAGCAAGATAATGTAAGATAATGTAATGTATATATATATATATATATATATATATATATATATATATATATATATATATATATATATATATATATATATATATATATATATATATATATATATATATATATATATAGTAAGCACTCTACCCATAATATATATATAAGAAATTTTAACACGTAAACCAAAAGTTATTTCTTAATCTTAAAATTGTGAAAGTATGATTTAATTAATTCAATCAATGAATAGAAGCGTTACTATCTGGTTTGTTTGAAGGCTGCACACCTTGCTTCTTGATATAATTATTACCTTCATTAAGCCATATGGGTGAACATACATAAAGCTCCACGCTGTATAACGCAGATATTTCATGGATCAGTAACCAATGTCTGAATTCTGATCTAAAACGTTGATCAAAGGTTTGTATTGTGAATTACGGAGACAAACATTGTCTTGAGAGTTTTGTTGAAGCTTCTTTCTCTTATCTAACTGTTTTTATTCAATAGTCTCCAGTGGGACAATGGATGCACGACTGGTTCAAAACGAATTCCCCAAATATAAGCTTTTAAATCTTTTTACTTATAATATTTAAGCAACTACTAAAATATATAACGTTATTTCGCAAAACGCATTTGTCTTCTGTCAGCCACAGTAATCTCACGCATAAACATATTTTCTTTTCAAAAATATGCAAAACAAGATAAACACACAATAGTATAAAAGTAAATAACAAACTCTCAATCTAGGAATAGCTTGCAACGACGATGTAGTAGTAGTAGTAGTAATAAATATTTAAAAAAAACTAACTCACCCATTTTACTGCATTAAAGATTCCCTTATAGTTTGCAGTTCCACTGACACTCGGAAGAGTATCGACCTATATATACTGCGGAAGTTTTCGGCACATAGTGACGGCATTATCTAGTATAACACCGAAACTAGATCTTTTATCTACAATGCGGAAACTTCCTGTTTTCGTTTTATCAATAAGGTATTTAGTTTTGTTAAAGGATTTTCATGTACAAAATCAAGTAATTTTTCATTTTTTTCCACAGTCAGCGCATCAAACATTAACGGGACAATATTTTTTTTATCCTTTATTTGGTCAAGGTAATTAACTCTAGTAGAAATGCAAATATTTAAAACCGCATTTCTGAGTCAAAATGACACCGACTTTTTATATTTAATCCCTAAAATGTTAAGCATCTTGCCTACCAGAAGTGCATGTCCAAGACATACTTTTGTCGAGATCAGAATATTTTGTGCAAGAATCTTTTTCAATTTTCAGCTACAGTGTCCTCAGTCTATGACTGTTAGACGCCAAAAGTAAATAGGCTTCTTTTTCGACTTAAAGTTAAGTCATCCACATAATCTAGTCTGGGTCTGTGATGTAGGACAAAAGTTATAGTGTGAAACATATTTAAGTTATAGTGACCTTTATCCCAGATCAGTAAGCTTCTTTCTTACTGCAAGTGCAAGCCTAACAGAAATTTTGGTAACGTAGATGGTGTAAAGCCAAAATTATTGTGCGTAAGCGATTCATGAAACAGACGAACTGATGTACAGACGAACGGACAATGCCATATCAATGTACGCTCACCTTTACCATTTCTCAGGATAAATGAGAGTTACTGAGGGTAACTTTCCGCGAGAAACATGCTGACTGACTTCATGTACCCCAAATCATTTCTAAGTCTGTGCTTCAACGAAGGACTCAAATCAAGTGCTGACTTCTACGCTAACAAAATATACTTCTGGATTGGTGAACTAAGATCTCTTTGATTTTTCAGTTTCCACTGCGATCGAATATTCATCAGGATATCACTGTAGATCAATTGAATGTAGGTTTGAAAATAATTTCATACGTTTAACAAGTGTGCGATGAACAATGTGGATGCTCTCCTTCTCTTTCGCTCTCTTGTGTGATTGCACTATATAGTTTGTTTCGTGAATATACATTTTTAATTAACAAAAATAATGCAAAACTATACAAAATGAACAACCAATAGATTTATTGACAGGCGTAAATCTCCTTTCGTCGCCGATGTGAAAAAAGAATACTTCATTTTGTCTTTCAAAAATGTCACCCATAATGACTTCCAAATTTCCATGAAAAAAAAAAAAAAAAAAAAAAAAACATGATTTGTGTCACACGTTTCAGTCGAGGTTCACCCTTGACCAGGTATGCATGAGTCTGGTATATGTGGCCGACACGCGATTGGCGCCATATCATATCATCTATCCAATCGTTTTATACGAGGGATACCATTTACCAATAGTGTGCTTAGTGTTATAAGGTTTGTTAGTTGCATAATGTTATTAAATTTGTCTGTGTCATTTGCATTCCACGTAGTTTTTCAAGTATGAAATTCGTGCAAATTTATACAATATTTGATGTTAGTATTTTGAATCATCCGTTCGAAAGCGGATGCCTACTAAGCAGCTTTGACTGTTTTATCTGCCATTTCATTACGCTTTGAGCAAACGTGACAATGCAGCCAACAGTACAAAATTCTCCTGGCAGACGGAATGCGAAAATCATATTTCTGTAAGATCTAGGATATTAACGAGTCGTCAGGCATTATATTCTGCAAGGCTTTCAATGTGGAAAGGAAATCCAAATTAATATGCAATGTTTGTTTTTATATAAATCTCAATTTAGCTCAAATATTTTAGTAAGGCTGTAACTTCTGTAGTAAACACTAAAGGTTTACCGGGTAACCGGCACGAAATGGTGCCATGAGGTGCTGCAATGGCGGCTCTATCGTTATCTCCATCTTTCTGATTTTACTGATTTTACTCTGAAAAGGAGAGGATTTGTTTAAGACTATTTGAATTCGTCAAGGCCAAATATTATTTTGGGAGGTTTTGATAACCGCAGCAGTGATTTAGGGATACAGAATTCTGCAATATTTTCAGCATTGATTTTTTATGTTTCTAAATGACGATAAATTTACATTTCAAAAGGTGGATTGAAGTTTCGTTTCTGAACGGATAAGGCTGGTATTTGTGATTAAATGCTACATTAGTTTCAATATATGACCCTGAGGTATCTAAATATGTAGAAGATAAGTTAGTTTAGGAAGGAAAATAAGTCCTAAAAGTTTTCTCTTCTCCACAACTGTAATAAGAAAACCGTTAAAATATAGTTCTGGGTGTCATCGACAGAAGAGAATACAATTACTTTATTATAAGGATACCAATATCTTTTGTTTTGGATTATGCAGTGAAGAGACAATCTGTATCCTAGATGTTATTTTCATATCTGTTATACCAGTCAATAGTGGTATTACTTACCAGTTAATGAGCATAAATAACTTTGTCTTACCTATGACTATGTTGGAATGTTGGTTTTCAACCTTTTTGTCCCGTTGTTAGTGGTGTGTAATTCCTTTGGTGTGCTGAATCTGATATTTATCCACATATGCAAACAAAAGATATACGTTCTTCATAAAAGTGTCAACAAGTGACCCCCCCACACACACACACACACAAGCTTAAAGCAATTCACAATATGACCTAGACCTTTGACCCTTTTGAAATATTATACATGCTCATTGTGAATCTTATCTACTGCCTGGTACCTATTCATAGGGATGCTTTCTTTGTTCCTCAAACTAAACAAACAAAAACAAAACAAATGCACGTAACCATCTTTGCTTTAATCTCTGACCTTCAGAATAAGGTAAGCGTGTTTACAATGTATGATAATAATTGATACATGAGATTATTTAATTTTGCTCGATCCAAAACCTTCCACCATTAACTAATCACTAACAATGTAAACACTTGCTTTCTGTCACCATGACTGCTGCCTCTCAGACTTGAGGGATGGTCTCTTTCCCTCGCGGATGCAAACGAAGGCAAATAATGATGATACTCCACTCATGCCAGCAAGAAATCTCAACCCCTTAATAATCTTCTGCCAGATGAATACACTTTGTGACCGCTGTGTTTTAGTGATATTTCGGACAAGTAAGACGAAGACGACATAAATAACATACACGACTTAAATATACCTGCAAACTTCGGCATCATATTTAATTGCTTGTACGCATTTAGCACGGAAAATTACTACATACAAAATATATTTTATCCTTAGGCTTAATCATTTAGGATACTGATTTTGTCCCGGACTTTATGTCTAATATTTACGGTGGTCCCGGGATATATTTTGATTATCTCATTTTTACGGTTGTCCTAGATTAACCATTGATTATGTGATATTTATGGTGCTCCAGGATTATATACTCATTATATGATATTTACAGTGGTCCAGCTTTATATACTAATTATATGATATTCACTCTGGTCCCCGATTTTAACCGCTCAATACATAAATGTCCCTTTTATGACGTTGGTATGGTCAGGGATCCAAATGACTAAGTTAATGTTTTTCTTTTTTTTTCTTTTTTTTTTTTTTTGCAACTTAATTCATTTTACAGGACTCTACTTCTTGCGCTGTCTATAACCAATTACAGTGTGGTTTCACATATTAAATAACATGGTATGTGTTATGTGCATTATCAAACTTACATGAATATAAAATGGTCTCACTCGTTAAGCAGGTCACTATTATAATTCTAATAAACAACATTATAAGGAGGAAATCTATGAAATAATAATACAGATGCGGGGGACATCTATGAATAATTAATAACTATATTGTAGTCCAGATCATAAAGCTGTCATAACATTGCATTGTAATATGTACGTTTGTAAATACAAATACAAGAGGAAATAAAGTAGAAACCGAGACACACCTGAAGGTCCTGGAAAAATATAATTCAACAAAGAATATGCAGATAAGGCAATTTCTACTTTGTAAACCATTGGCTATATTGAATAAATACACAAAAGCTGTCAATCTGAACAGAGACAAAGATTGCAAAAGATATAAATCAGTTGTGATTGCTTTGTTTCCATCCTTGTTCAACTGAAATGTGACTTGTTTTATTGACAATGTTACCTGCAATTAAAAGATTAAATAGCTCCGAGCCCCCAGTCAGCAAAGCCGACAGTGTAGGTGTATAAAGTATAAATATAAATTAGTAAGGTGAAAGGTATAAAAATTTAATAAACTATATCACGGTATTCAACAATGACAGGACAATATTTCAATGCAATTGCTTCCAATCAATACAAAACCTATTCAAATTGCCAGTTATTTCATTACGCGAAATTAAAGGTGAGAGTGTTTCCTTCTCGTGTCCCTTCTATGTTAATCATCTGTAACTTCCGTCTTGTATCCGGTTCGGTACTTCCGGTACTCTTGTTTCAGTCTCCGGCCCTGCGCCTTCGCACTAATGCCTATTCTCCCGGCCCTGCTCCTTCACACAACTGCCAGTTCTCCCAGTCCTGCTCCTTCGCACAAATGCCTATTCTCTCGGCTCTGCTCCTTCGCACAACTGCCTATTCTCCGTCCTCTCCTCGTCTTCTCCTCTCTAATCTTCGGGCGGCATCCATCCAACCAGGAAAGCTTCCCCAGAAGCCTTTGTTCCAAATCTCGTCCGAAGTTCCTAGAACTCTTTTCTCCCTCTCTTTACGAGTGCACAATTTTCCCACGGAATACGTGACGTTTCTTAGTCAAATCGAGATTGTACTGACTCTTCCAAAGTGAATGTAACAGGATAATGTCTGTCTGCCTGAGAAAAACATAAAGTTTTTTTTTTTGGGGGGGGGATCACCAAATCAAAAACAACAAACAAACGTACACAGTCAACTTTGGCCCTAGAGACGGAACCACACATTATATAATATATCCGTTTTTGTTGTTTCCATTCTCCTGCCGTTTCCAAAGCAGTCAACTCGGATGAATTTTCTTACATATGTCTTCAAGATAGTTGATATTCATAAATTCTAAATGCAAATGAACTTCACATGCTAACTTTGT
>JAECUM010037449.1:0-54133 GCA_016617855.1 Megalonaias nervosa
GCTATAACAACACGTGCCATACGCAAGCGTAATTTTCGAAAAAAAAAGGAATATCCTGGTTTAACCGCAACAACCATTTTTATACATTAAAATAATGATCATAACAATATATCACTGGCATGACCATCTGTGGCATTCTACCCCATATTACTGTATAAAGTATCGATGAATCTTGGCTAGCGAAGATCGGGCTATGTACAATGTTTTCTATCGCAGTTAAGAGGCTAATGAAAAAAACTTCGATCTACATGAAAGTTAGTGTTTTGTTGATTAAATATGCTGATCTGATGTTAGAAAGGAAGTAAACTGGAATTATAAGGATTAAATGATCATGGTTGGGTATTTATCGATGTTTAAATTTTACCTAATCACTCACAAAGTTAACATTAAGTCCTTCAGACTTTATTTACTTTGTGAGTGATTAGGTAAAATTTACACATCGATAAATAACCAACCATGATCATTTAATCCTATTATATATATATATATATATATATATATATATATATATATATATATATATATATATATATATATATATATATATAAACGGTATCGTTAATGTAATCGTTATGCATTTAAACATTAAATGACAAGCAGAGTCGGGTACTGATAAATGCATACACTGTTATTTCTCTACAGGAAAGACGATCACACCTCTTGTCATTTGCAAGTAAAAAACATAAGGAGTGAGGATACAATATCCTTGTGTGGAACTTATTTTTATTAAATTTGTTATGTTTCCTTTTGCTAAATGGTTGTATCTTGGTAGTATACTACTACTACTACTACTACTACTAATAATAATAATAATAATAATAATAATAATAATAATAATAATAATAATAATAATACATGTGAAATAATCATAATGATAATACTACTAATGATAATGCTAATGATAATGCTATTCGGTTCATAATCCCTAATTTTGTCATAATGGAAATTTGAGAGCTATAACTGCCTTCAGAGGTCACCTGTATACAAAGGCCACTTATGCCTTTTGAATTCTAGCCCAACTTTGTTCTGAAAGGCAAACATTTTGTCACATCACACACACGCATACACACACACACACACACACACACACACACACAGAGAATAGGTATGGGTGCAATGTTGTCTGTAGCGATGCGTGTTTTTTAGGTCCAGGTTGCACACAAGTGCATTCACATTGGAAAACATCTGCAATGTTCGCCGTTTTCAAAACGACATTATGGGATTGCGGACGTCATGCAGGAAATACTTACCTCAGGAACTGAAGGTTTGTCAACAGAAGTGCTCCAATGAGCATTTCAATTTAATGTTGTGCAAAGTTTATGTTAAAACATTTTTACAACGACGTTTCCTTAGTGCAAATTACAATCAAGGCATAAAACAGAATTAAAAGTGCAAGTCATCACAGCAGACATAGTAAAGGAATCTTCTCTATGGAACTATTTGGTTAGACTTTTACCCTTCAGAGGCGCTTACATAGCGAGTGGTGCTGTGTAAGATACACTTAAAACAAGACGTTTACTAAAATCATGCCACTGGCCCATTTATTGTGGACAAAAATGGATTAGTTAACGTATTATGAATGACGGCGCTATTCAGATCTAGTTTTATCTTCTCGTGTAAATGTATTTGACGGATAAATGTAGAAACCTTAACCACATATCAGGGCAACAGCTTAAGATACTGAGATATTAGCAATTCACAAATAGAAGTTGCATCACTGCTTTTAATACCCTTGCAGCAGTTAAGGATGTATTTTGTTTATGCCAGATGTGCATAATCCTGTAACTGGTTTTAGTGTCAATAATATCGTTTACAATTGTTGTTGTCTGGAAAGAAAGATGCACCACATGTACTAGTTTTAATTGTGGAAACAATACAATTAGGTTTTTGCATAAATACAGATACAGATATTATATATATATATATATATATATATATATATATATATATATATATATATATATATATATATATATATATATATACCTTGAACCATTAAACAAGTACTATAAGTACTATGCAAGACTACCAACAGCGTAGACATAGATATGTTGTTGCATGGTGGACTGCAGTTTGACTGTGGTTGTGGAAGTTCAGAGTTATGACCCATGCCGACATACACAATTTTTTCCTAAAGGATAACACAGTGTGTGTGTTGCGTTCTATCTCAATATTCCATTATCATGTCCTCCAATTAATTCTTTGGACTTTGTCTCACAATGAAGTTGTAAGGGCTGATTTTACATACCGTACGAGACTTTCCAATCCAACCAGCGTATACCAAATTTGACTGCTTAAAGGTGAAGAACATAGATTTGAAGTTTCTTGGTGACACGTACTATTTGCACGTTTCTATATTATCAGAAACTGCAGGCCTGAGCGATCTGTGTATTCTGGAAGATTTTGTAAAGTAATGAGCTCAATGGCCACAGCCGAACGTACAGATTAAGAGATGAAAGATTTGCATTAAGAAGTAAGATGTCTCCAGCCAAATTCGACTGCAGATATGGACCGAAGCTGCTCAATGTTCACCACTTTCTATCCATGGATAGGGACTGTACACGAACCAGACAGAAATTAAAATTGATATGAACTTCAACTCCCGAAAAATGCTGATTCTGTAAAGATAAAATCATACTGTTGACATTAAATTTGTGAACTATAAATCACATCTCAACTCTATTCAATATCAACTTCTAATCTGAATCATTATAGACTTTTATATCAACACAAATTTCATTAGAATCACCTGAGTACGAGTCTGGGTCTATGGGTTTCGTATGTCATTGCATTTGGATAGGTCTGCCTGTGAAAACATTATAAACATTTTTCTTTGAAAATCTCTGCACATTAGCAATTTACACATCTATGCCCATCGCTTATGCAAGCGTTAAAACAAGATGAATTAAAAACGTACAACAAGTACATGTGATTTTATTGCCTGGGCTAATTACGTGTGAATTTAACAAATATTAGCATTTATTGTTGTCTCAATTACAGTAAGCCCTGCGAAAGTGGTCAGCTGTATTAAAGGTAAGGTACATAGAACTTTGAGTTGAATATTATTAAGTGCACTGAGAAAAAAAAAACTTATATATAAAGGTTACCCACGATTGCTGACAGTTCTGACAGTCCTGCTGGAGAGCAATGTTCATCGGCAGGCTTGACCATAATATAAATTATAGCTCGGACAAGTCAGGTACATACATACATACATACATACATACATACATACATACATACATACATACATACATTTCGTATTCTTCATAGTTTGCAATATACACATTTTGCTGTTACATCTGTGTATATGACCATTCCAGGACTTCATTAAAAAAACTTCAATAAAGATCGTGACAATAAGGGCCTACTTTGACAGTTTCGTATATATGGGAGTCCTTAACAGAACAGAGTCTAATCAATGGCTATATTCCTCTCCCTCCCCGCCCCCCCCCCACTTCTCATTCACCCTCTTATATCGTAATTCACAAGCATTTGATGTGTTTAAATTAGAAACAAACTATTCAATAAACTATCATAGTGCTTAAATTAGAGTCACAATTGAACAACTGTTAGAATTGCTGCAATTGCGGTTGTGATCTAAACGCGTGTTTTCGTCATTTTGAAAATGTTTTAAAACATTATGATCGAAACTGTAAGTCTGCGATCTCGACCTAAATCAACAAACAATATCAAACTTGCTCTGAGGGCATGGTTACTGCAAATTCTACTTTACTATTGCTTGATAAACATGCTGTGCCATGGAAGCGCTTTTTAATATATAAATGGAAGGCTCAGTTCTTGTCTATACAGGCCTCGAACAAGAAACTACCGCATGCAGAATTTGCAAAGAGCAACTGGCAGCGTTAATCGGTTTTATGGTTTCAAAAGGAAAGATACGTAAACAAACACGTTTTATTTTATCTTATTCAACATTATACAACTTGCGAATTTGAAGATTGTAAGCATGGTTATCTCTTTATTCTCGAAAATCGATTGGCGTAAAAGTACGTGAAATTTCTACGGTACTCAGATGAAATAGAGAGAGAGAGAGAGAGAGAGAGAGAGAGAGAGAGAGAGAGAGAGAGAGATTTTTTTCGCAAGAGGGTTTTGAAGACGAGAGTAGAAATCCATTATGATGTGAAATTACATTGGAATCAAAGACAACACTATACAGGGACTGCAAGTGAATGAGATTTCTTCTTTTTCTTCTCTGTTTAACGTGGCATAAACTGTTAGTTGCCAAATCACACAGCTTGCATAACCCCATCTGATCGTGTTTGAATCATCTGTTTTAGCTCTTACATTCGGCAGCTAACAGCTTAAATGATAAACGCAGAAAACGACTCGACAAGACCCATCTTTACCTCCTTATAATAAGTTCTCATTTCCCAATTTAAAACGTTTCGGACAACGTTTACTGTTATCGCATAAAGTAAATTGTTGTATATTGTCTATACGACAAATCCAGATCATCTTCTGCAGATTTTGGACTTTGAGACAGACGCACAGTAAATGCTACACGTATTCTTGGAAGTTTTCTGAAAAGCACAGTGTAGTGAGATACAAATAAAATTGACTAAAATGAATAAGAAACAACGCAGAAAAACAAGGAAATCGACCGTCATTTGAGGCGTAAACAGTTATCTTCCATTATATATAATCATAATTATGTACATTTTCAAACTATTTCCGTGATCCGTTTTCTTTTTTTAGCTTGTTCCTTTTTAAATACGCTAATCACCAAATGACGGATTTCCGCAAAACACGCATCTTTTGTTTTGATTTATTCATTGTAACATGTATTGTCGGGAATATTTGACAATTCTATATCTGTATTGTTTTCAATAGAGACCAGAAACCCTCGTATTCCATAACATTTACATTGAATCATGCCATTGATAGTGTATTTTAGATTAGATTACAACGTGGAATTTTTATTTTAATTTGACTCAAGAACTCACTAGCAGCAGTGGTAGTAGTAGTAGCAGCAGCAGTAGTAGTAGTAGTAGTAGTAGTAGTGTTCTTTCAAGTGAACAGGCAAGATTTTGTTACGTTACTCACAAACATTGTGTGTTGAAAGAAAGGTTTCCAGAGATATAACAAGCATTATAAGCCCCAAATGTCATGCATTTACGTTGATCACCTTCCAGTCTCAGATGTGTACATTTGTCCGTCTACATGTCCAAAAGTATCTATCTCTCTCCTAGCAACTTAGAATCTATATTTTATGCAAGCAAATCCTTTATTTAATGCAGTTAGGGTTTTAAAAAAATATTGATAAATAGGTAGTTATACTAACATTGAAAAATAATCAAGGTTATGACCAAGATATGAAACTGACATGAAACTAATATGTCAGGATGCGCAGATACAATGTGATTTGCCTTTAAACGTCACTATGGCCAGTAATATACAGTTCTTGTATTTTCTTATTTTATTACGTAAAATAGAGAGGAGTAACGAAATTAAACAAATATAGAGAGGAAACTAAACAAAGATTGAAAAGGTTCCAATAGCAAAAGGTGACTTAAAAGCCATTTTCCTTGTAATTTGTCCCATGCTGAGAAGAACGGTGATGAATTATATGTTAAAAAAAACCGACATGAGGTAAGGATGTTGGATGATCGAGTAGTCCAATATCTTGACTATAATAGGCATATTACAGATGATAGAAGTTCAGACCAGAGTCGGATCCACAATTTTTTTTTGGGTGGGGGTGGGTGGGGGGTGGGGTTAGCGAGCAAAAGGTAGATCAAGAGTCTGAGGAGAACCCCAGGATGCATCCGTATTTTAAACGTTTCAAATGTATCATGTTAACTATTTCAATAACAAAAATACTCTAGGAAATGAGCTAGTTGTTTCGCGCGAAATTTTAATGGAGCATTAAGGTTGGGGTTAATTGGAACAGAAAGAGAGGCATATGTGCAGATACACGCTCGAGAAATTTGAAGACAATCAGCATAAAGATATTCCTACACAGAGCATAAAGTACCATTAGTATCACGGAGAATAATTAGTTCAGTTGTTTTTCATTGTGTTTATTGGTTTGAGGTTAGATGCCACATACAAGCAATGTATTAAATGAGTTTAACATGTAAAGCAGAACTACGTACCGATGGGAAGCCATTACAAGTGCATCTGAGTGAAATTTAATGTACAAACACGGACTGGCAGTAACAAATTGCTTATTTATCAGCCCATTCAAGTTATGTACTCCCTTTGTAGGAACAGTATGCAAATTTTGAACAAATTAATTTTGATTGGGTGGGGTTGATGTTTATGTGTTTAAATTAGGAACAAACTGTTCAATAAAATATCACAATGCTTAAATCAGAGTCACGCTTCAACAACTGTTAGAATGGCAGCAACTGTGATTGTGATCTAAACGAGTATTATCGTCGTTTTGAAAATGCTTTAAAACACTAAGATCAAAACTTAAAGTCTGCGATTTCGACCTAAATCAATAAATAATATCAAACTTGCTCTGAGGGCATGGTTACTGCTAATTCTACTTTACTATTGCTCAAAAAACATAATGTGCCGTGGACGTGGTTTTTAATATAGAAATGGAAGGTTCAGTTCTTGTCAGTAAAGGCCTTGAACAAGAAATAACCGCATGCAGGATTTGCAAAAAGCAATTGGCAGCATTAATCGGTTTTATGGTTTCAAAAGGAAAGATACATAAACAAACACGTTTTCTTTTATCTTATTCAACTTACGAATTTGAAGATTGTAAGCATGATTATCTCTTTATTCTCGAAAATCGATTGGCGTAAAGTACTTGGAATGTCTTGGGTGCTCAAATGAGAGAGAGAGAGAGAGAGAGAGAGAGAGAGAGAATATTCCTCGTTTGAATCACCTGTTTTTAGCTCTGTCATTCGGCAGCTAACGCCTTCTACGATAAGCGCAGAAAACGACTCGACAAGACTAATCTTTACTTCCTTATATTAAGTTCTCTTTTCCCAATTTAATGCGTTTCGGACAACGTTTGTTTTTAGCGCATAAAGTGAATTGTTGTATATTGTCTACACGACAAATCCAGATTACCTTCTGCAGATTTTGGACTTTGAGACGGACGCACAGTAAATGCAACACGTATGCTTGGAAGATTCAATGTGATTTGTCCTTAAATTCTTCAGCGATGTCATACATCATCCGTCAAGACGTGAAGTACATGTTGTGGATAATGTCACTATGGCCAATAATGTGCAGTGTTCGTATTTTCGTATTTTATTACGTCAAAATGAGAGGAGTAACCAAATTTAAAAAAAAAAATATGGAGAGGAAACTAAACAAAGATTGAAAAGATTCCAATAGCAAAAGGTGACTTAGAAGAACAGTTACGAATTATTTAGAAAAACGCATTGCAAAGCCCTAGGATGCACCCGTATTTTAAGCGTTTCAAAGGTATCATTTTAATAAATAAGCTAGCTGTTTTGCGCAGAATTTTAATGGAGCTTGATGGTTAGGGTTGATAGGGTGGGAACAGACATATAGGTATATGGGCAGATATACATTCGAGAAATTTGAAGACAGTCATCATAAAGATATTCCCACACAGAGCATAAAGTACTATTCGTATCACGGAGAACAATTAGTTCAGTTGTTTTCAATGTGTTTATTGACTTGAGGTTAGATGACACATATAAGCAATGTGTTAAATATTATAATATTTAAACGTTTTTGAAAAGACAAAAAAAGGTGTGTGTAATTCTAGGAAATTAGGTTGTGTCACTGTCAGATGAAAGAAAAGAAGCTAAGAAGAGAGAGAGAGAGAGAGAGAGAGAGAGAGAGAGAGAGAGAGAGAGAGAGATGTATGATAGTATTATTTGCGTGCATATGTGTGTGTGTGTGTGTGTGTGTGTGTGTGTGTCTCAACATTTTAAGCTAATGAAGCTCTTCGTAAGGGGAAGAAACAGTTTACATCCACAAAACAAACATATACGCAAAAGTCAAGCGATATTTTTGACTCGCACATGTTTGAATGACGGAGGGTGGGGGGAATCTTCCAACATGATATAAAGAGATGGAAGAAAGAAAAGTAGTCTTTAATCGGGTAATCTAAATATATATTTTTGTCTGCCGTCATCCCAACAAAGTTGCATAACAGAAATCAAAGAAAGGTTCATTGTGCTTGTCTCACAGTTACGCTAAGTGTTAGGAGCTAATTCCAGGGTGGGGAAAAAGGACATAAACCATGCTTGGCGAATAATCATCGGCATGTATAAAATTTACAGAAATTATATTCTGGCAAAATTATTCATGGAGGTACTGAAGTAAACAATTCAGTAGAATGGTGCTGCAAGATAACGGACGAGAAAAATAATAATAATAATAATAATAATAATAATAATAATAATAATAATGATAAAGGTAAACAGTTACTTGAGTAAATAGTATTGAAAAATGTGTATGTCTGATAAAACTGAAGCCAGTTAGACTTTTTATTTAAGCCGAACTACCCGTGAGTTTTCACTCGTAGCATCCAATATATTGCTTCTTACGTGTGCGTTCTGTATCGGTTCACCTGAGGTTAGATTTAGCCAGTAGCTTCTCGATGGACTCGCATGTATCCCTAGTCGAGTTGTAGCGGTTGGCGAGTTTCGCATCGATTTTGTTGCGAATGACGTTCTTGTGGTTATTTATTCTCTTTTAGAAATCAACAGTTTCCCAAACATGAAGAATGGCAAAGATTTTACATGTTAGAAGATTGATTACATTTCTGGTTTGACACGCTAACTTCTGATTGATCATGATGCTAACCCCTGTCATCGAATTTCTGAGCGATTTAGTTTCTGGCTTTTTGTGCAAATTAGGAAGACTTGCCTTTGCAGAGTTATGTGCCTGAATCTGTGCTCTTGTTTGATGTTACCTTGGCACGCACCAGATGGTCCTTCAGAGATCTAGGTCCAAGGTTCGCAAGCAAAGGAACTTCTTGATATATCTCTTCAGATGTTCGGAGGATTCAATACAGTGCCAATGCTACGGAATGATCTTTGTAAATTGGGGGGGGGGTAGGGTGGGGAGTAACATGTTTATTGGAGGTTTTTTGTTTTATATTTCATAAGGAATCCTCTTTCGAAGAGTTGAAGTTTTGTTAATACTCTACTCACTGTAACTCCTGCTATGTGCTATCCTTCTGAAGAGCTCCTTGATCTCTCGGTGTCTCTTTTCAAAGGTAGCTGGTTTAGAGAATACGAATTTAGTTCGAGTTCACATACCATAAAAAATTTCACGTACATACATATACATACAAACAGATATATACATATGCCAACACTTACACATAGTGTTTCACCTTTCACGTTGAAGCATGCAAGAAACATTGTCAGAATTCGAGATCCTAATGTTAATTTTTCTCAGATACTATGTCACACTTGTCTAACGATATGTGTCAGATTACATCTTTTTCTGACTAGTCTCTGGGATGATCAAAGTTCTGATTGTAGAGTAAATAAAGCATTATATGAATCTTTTAAATGTTTGAATAATAAGCATCTACTGTTCCACATGACTAGATAAGAGAGTAGGGAGTTGCCTTTAATACGTGTTGAAGTTTTTCTCTAAGATTTATATTTCTTGATAAAGCTACATGTGAAACAAATGTTTAAATGAGAAGAAAGGAATAATTGTTCGTCATTGTGGATATTTTTCTTTTGTACTGTAGATATATTAGAAAAGGTCTTTATTTGAATGTTAACAAGTTTATTCAAAACGCAGCCTTACTTTGTTTGTTCTGTCACTTGAGAACAATATCTCATTGTACAGCACTTCTCTCTTACAAGTCCTACGAGGCCGTAATTCTGTTTCATTGACAACTGCTACGACACCTGCAATACGTATGACAAACAAAAGATTTTTTTTCTACGCCGCATTTACTAAGTTTTAAATCGCCTGTTGCTTATTATTGATTCAAAAGAGTACAACTTTCTCGATCTTATGCAGCATAAATTCTCTCTCTCTCTCTCTCTCTCTCTCTCTTTCTAAAGCAAAATTACTTCATTCCCGGCAGCGAACTATTGGTTCTCATTGACATTAACAGACCATCTTGTCAGCATCCCAGAGTGTACATCTGGGTGTGTGTGTGTGTGTGTGTGTGTGTGTGTGTGTGTGTGTGTGATTTGTGTTTTAATCTACCTTTAACAATTGTTCACTCATAACGCTACGATGTCTGCAGTGTGGCAGTTTATAGTGATGTCTAGCAGACATGTAGCATCATGCCCTACCAAGTCATAACATATCCTGACACCAGGCCGACCAGTCCTAACACTAACCTCTTAATGCTGAGCGCCAATCGAGGCAGCTGCTAGTGCCATTTTTTTATAAGTCTTTGGTATGACTCAGCTGGGGTTCGAACCCGCGTCGTCCTGCATCAGATGCGGACGCTCTAACCGTTTAGGCCACTGGAGCGGTCTGTGCGCATCTGGAATTGCATCGTTATGGAATTCCATATCAGCAAGACAGGCAGAAAGACGTCTTGAGCAGTTAGTTCGATTTTTGAGGTGAAACGAATGTGGTCCAACATGAGCCGTAGCACTAAACAGGCGTAGGGCCCGAGGATTACTGTGTCTAACCTCAAGAAACGGAGGAACAGCAAGATGTTTCATTTTTTCCATGGTGTAGGTATAACGATTAATAATGACTTTGGCGTCTTTGCCACAGTAAGTCTGTTTTAATCTCTAGCTTCAGAGGCCTGTGCACATTTTCTACTACTACTACTACTACTACTACTACTACTACTACTACTACTACTAATAATAATAATAATAATAATAATAATAACTGCATAAACAGGTATATAATAATTAATCAATATATAATAATTTTTTTACTTCAATTGGACGAGCATAAAAAACGAAACAAATAATGCGATGACTAAAATGGGGGTGGGGGCATTCTTACAGCAACAGTAATGAAAATTAATAAACATCTGTGGACTTTGAAGAAATATATCTCGGCGATATTAAACAACTTGGATTTCTTTCCTGCAGACATAAGAAATCTGTGATTCGGTTTCTTTATTGTATGCTGGTAAGAACAATTAAAAGACAACATTGATAAATATTGAATTTATTGAATTAACTATTAACCACTAGCAGTAAAAGAAATACGCCGGTATATGAATCCCGTAAGGGAAATTATATTTCCTGAATTCATAATATTAGAATGGCAGAAAAGAAAATCTCAACTTAATCATGATTCCTCTGACTAAATCCCTCTCAGAGAAAAAATAATTACAAGGAATCAGAGGAACGGCTAACGTGTCTATTTAGAAGACTTAAGAAACTAATAGATGCAACGGTCGATCGAATATCACTACCAAATGTTACTTTATTTTTTCTTCCGCTGCTGCATCTCAAAATTTAAGGAGTCAGTAAAGCAAGGAAAAGGGTCTATGTGACCTTCTTTTTAAAGTTGTAAGTCCTCAAAATGATTGGACCTATTAAGTTTGATAAATCCTTCGAGAAATGCAATGATTGTGAAGTTGTCGTCACAGCGGAAATGTAGGTTATTTTCACGAACTTTTGATAATAGTGCACCGCGTTTCTTTTTATCTGTACTGGTACAGTTTCATAAATGTAAATGAGAAAGTCTAAGCGAATTCGAGCTAAATACGGAATACATTCAGTTTGGCGCCAATGAGAACATCAAAACTAATGCATATGCCTCGCAAGCGATGCAGAAAGAAGCAATATTTATTTTATTATGAACTGAACTACAGAAAAATTATTTTGTCCAAGAATATTTATCTGAAGAAAAGGCTTGTACCATATATTTTCATCTTCGCTAGCCAAGGTTCCGATATGATAACCCTATCTACACCTTGGCGGCTATGTGCTTTGTTCTCGCGACATTTCTTGGATTTCATGAGTTGCCTCTCTTAATATGTAATGTCAACTAACCAATAGCATGTAACAACGGTGCATTGTACATCGGCCAGAAATGGTGGAGACAATTGACTTCAAAAGGATGCTTTGTAAGTTTAACATGGAAAGCAGGACAACGTACCGAAGGGAAGCCATTGCAGGTGTATTTGAGTGAAATCTAATGTACAAACACGGACCGACAGTGAAAAATTGCTAATTTATCAGCCCATTCAAGTTATGTACTCCCTTTGTAGGAACAGTATGCAAATCTTGAACAACTTCATTTTGATTGGATGTGGTGGTCCGCGGACTCATCCAATGAAATTCACAAACACGAATCACAGAAATATATTTTGATACGCCAAGGTGTAGATAGGATTATCATATCAGAATCCTTGCTAGCGAAGATGCACATATTTTAGACATCTGATATATCCTGGGATTGGGGTGGTGGTGTATTGTTTCGTTTTTTGTTGCCAGGGTGAGGAGTATTGTCCTTTTCCGGGAAACATTTAAGTCATGTCATTTAATTAATAGACTACAGAACCGTAAACACCAGCGTACCAAATACTGGCATCTACATCTTGGATAAATTATCATTTTAGCTAATTTTGCATCGAAAATACATCCAAAAAAATGTAGTAGTCATAGGCAATACCTGACCCATATTTTCATATATTGGCACAGCATTTATATACTTTTTTAAAAATAATAAAAGAGGGCGTTTTTGTGCTAGAACCTATGAAAATGGCCCTGTGTTGTACCTTACACAACTTCCGGTCAGCAAGACAGGCCTAATTTTTATATTGAATGTATAATCGATCATAAAATGAAAGAAAATCTTGTATGTAGTGGTATATTGCAATTTCCATTTCATACGTGCCTTCGTGCTAACTGTGATTGATCGATTTATTATGTACGTTTGCAGAGGAACCCTATGAGGAAATCATGGTTTACCAATAGCCAAGTGTAATGTCACTCAGAACGGTTGTTTTCTAAAAGAAACCTTGCTAAAGGTGGTACACAGCTTACAGATTATTTTTTTTCACTCATTTTGTTTTCAAGTACATTCCTGCGTTTTTACAACAGGTTTTGAAGTAATAACGTAAAATAATCAAATTATCGAAAGAGTAGCGAGCACGTTTATTATAAAATTCCACATTTAGAAATACATAATTTCAAGTTTTCATCATTCACACTATAAGTTCCTATCAAACTGCAGCTGTTCATATTGGATCCATAATGAGTTGTACTGAATATGTATCAAACATTCAAAGCGATAGAGAACAATGATACAATCCACCGACCACAGCACGATTGTATTATCGGCAAATGTAGAAAGGTTTCGGGTTGAAAGGATATCATGAGCTTCGTTTCTTGCATTGTCATCTCCGTCATATCATCTTATCATGTTTATTGCTTTAAGCATATGCTGGAACGTATTGTCAGATTTGTTGTGTAATATATCAACTTTATCTGTCTGGGAGTTTGATAAGCTATTGAAGCTACAATGTTGATAGCAATATTCACAGTTTTCCTTCAGTTTCAACTGGCTGGTGTGTATTCCGAAACAACAACTGGTAAGCGAGGTTCTATGTATGTATGTATGTATGTATGTATGTATGTATGTACGTACGTATGTATCTATGCATATGTGTCTGTTTGTTTGTGTATGTATGTATGCATGACTATTTTCTACATAATTATGCATTATGTGATGTGTTGTGATTTGGATTTTTAACGTAGCTTTAACAATTTTTCAGTCATATCGCTATGATGTCGGCAGTGTGGCAGTTTATAGTGATGTCTAGCACTGGGGCATCATGCTGCAGACGTGTAGCACGATGTCCCACCCAGTCACATTATCCTGACACCAGGCCGACCAGTCCTAACACTAACCTCTTAATGTTGAGCGCCAAGCGAGGCAGCTGTTAGTACCATTTTGATAAGTCTTTGGTATGACTCGGCCAGGAACCGAACCCACGACCTCCTGCATCCGAGGCGGACGCTCTAACCACTAGGCCACCGAAGCGGTTTAATTATGCATTATAAAATAAAAGTGAAAATCTTCGATTTATTCGTAAAATACCACTATTTAAAGAAACTCATGTTTTAGTGGTATTTCTTAAGACACAGGGTGATATAATACCAGCGTGATGGGTGGGTGGGGGTGGATAGTTTTTTTAGAAAGGACGAATAGAAATAATCGTAGTAAAAATTCATATACCATGATAGTATTTGTTTTCAAGCTGTATTTAAATAGCAGAGTTGTAAACGTTTAAATTAAGTGCAAGATTCGCAGTACTAAAATAACCTTAATACATTGCATATATTAGTATACCATTAGTTATAAACCCCTCCGGTGGCCTAAGTGGTTAGAGCGTCCGCCTCGGACGCGAGAGGTATCGGGTTCGAATCCCGGCCGAGTCATACCAAAGACTTCGAAAAATGGTACAACAGCTGCCTCGCTTGGCGCTCATCATTAAGAGGTTAGTGTTAGGTCAGCTTGTTGCCAGTATATATTATGACTGGGTGGGACAGGATGTTTCAGTGCTAGACAGCACTATAAACTGCCATACTGCAGACATCGTAGCGATATGACTTAAAAATTGTTAAAGCTACGTTGAAAATCCAAATCACATACAGACACACACCATTAGTTATACAAATTAACAGACCATTGATATAGGTGCATACCTTATGCATTGCTTTTTATAATCTCCTAGACGCATTGAATGTGCAACCAATCTTATCACCCTTCCATTAATTTATAATGGGAATTTATCACGCTGCAGAACCTATCTCCTTTTTCAAATCTTAGCGAACTTGTTACCTAATTTGAGTGCATCCATTAAGCCAAATCATAGAAGCTTAGAACAATTTGTTTTTCCTTTTTAAATACCTCCTTTCGACCCTATTCAAGTTAATATATACCCTGAAATAACAAGTATGCATGTAATCGGAAACATAAAATAAAGATACGATGTGCAAGAAATTACCCCTATTATAACACAGCGACAACGCTGCACAAGATATATTTGTCAATCATGAGTGTAACAGGAATACGAATTATCTTTCCTTTGTGTTCACTTCACGTGCATCAGATGGTATATACGAACACTCGTATGAGTGTACAGCGTAATATGAACTTACGACTTCTAACCAAATTTAACGGATTTTATTCTGTATTATGACATCTGATTTATACCTTCTGATTGGATCTTAAAGTATCTCTTTTACGAAGGAAACGAAACATTGTTCACCCGAGTATCTGACCAACTGTCATGGATAACAGCACGAGAAGCTTGTAACAACATGTCATACGCCATTCTTCCCGGCATGCAAGCTGCACGCGCTCTTGGAAAGATGCATGTTGGAGAATTCGCCTGGATTGATGGAAAGGAATACACTTTCTGCTATGCAAAAAGTAAACTAAACATTGTTTTCTTTATTTTTTTCATACCCTACCTAGCACAAATTGGTGGGGTTTGTATACACGTGTTCCGTTTGTTTCCCCGTCTGTCCGTCATACTGTATTCCCGGAGTATAGATCCAAGATCATTCAACATCTATTCATGGAACAAGCTACACATCTCAAAATTGTAATTATTGAAGCTAACTGAAAATAATGTGGCAGAATATTTCCAGTCCTGTCTTGGTACTCGATAGGGATGTTATGTTAAATCGACATATTTGTAATCTCTATGTACCTTCACATTTATATTTGTTCAAAATTAATGGTTCTAAGGCACAGAAATGATACCAAACACAGGCCACATATGTGTTAGAACTTATGCCGATGGCATTTCTCCAAACAGCTGACAACAGAATAACCTCTGAAACAACAAATAAAATTTCATAAAAACTAAAATTGCAGAATTAAAGAAAATCTGACATATGCATAAATAATGTTTTCAGACGACGGAGCACAGAAGAAACGATGAAATGTTATGCTATAATAAGGACATTACTAACTTTATTTTAATTTGTAGATGTGTAGGGACTATTTTTAGCCACATTGGAATAGTCAAAAATCAATTTTATCTAAGCTAGCAAAGGAAATAAAACTGCACTGCTGAAGCACGTGCGGCAATATGTCAATGTTTAGATTTTAAAATTTTGCTCCTTATTTTTGACCATATGTTTATATATCAACATTGTTTAAATACATCTGAAATATTCGATATGAGTTTATTTATTACATTGAACACTTTAAAATGCAAACAAACATTTTATTGTATAAATATATTATTTTTTGACATGTTTCAAACGCTCCTCTCTTTGGTCAGTGAATTTTACGTGTTGTATCGTGTCATTATATTTTTTTTATTTGTTTCTGTATAATCATTCATATAAGGTTTATTGTTTTATTTTTAAAATGAACATTTACTTGGATAATTGAATTGATTTGACAGATTAATAGGCAATATATATGAATGAATGCTTACCTACATAGTAACACAGTTAACAATGTATTATTGTCATTTTTAAGAAACATTTTTCCATTGTCAGTATCTTCATGTAGACATGGAACAATTTGCATATTTAACCCATTAGATTTGTGTAACGTAACTCCATAAGCTTCTTACAGAAAGACACCCAACAACAAAACCTTTGTCGCCTTTTCCAATCTAATTTTTTCAGCCGCAGTTTTTAATCTCATACAAACTGCAAGTTCACCAGACTCAATATTTTTCATACGCAAATTAAACAATCATTCGGAATGTGCGCAAATATCGGATTAATGACTTAGAGGTTCTGTCTGCGATGAAATGGTTTTCACTATCAACATTTGTAATAGGTTTTTAGGGAGATTATAAATGATACTGAAAAACAAAATTGAGAATACCTAATGTTAGTGCAAATATATAAATCACAGATCTCGTAAAACGTTTTGCTACATGCAGTTGAAAAGTACACAGGATTTTAGCTGCTCTTTATCGCAATTTGTATTTTGCAGCCAAACACTTAAAATACCGAATATGCTTCAAAAGAAAGAAAATAAACAATAATATCTTCGCTTACATATCCAAAACATGTGCTTGTACGGATTATTTGTTAAGATGAAAATATAAAACAAATTTTTAACATCACGGAAGAGGATTAAATCGTTCTATAAAAGTGTAAATATTGTCATATCTGAAATTTTTCAATTACAATATATGTGTTTTAAAATTAAAAATTCAGAGATTCTATGCAAAGTGATTGCAATATATTTCATTATCGTACCAGGCTTCCGTAAATTGTTTTTCTGTCAATACGACTTTGATGCGTTTTAAATAAAGAAGTCTAATATTGTAATTTATGGAAATCTTGGCCAGTTTGGCAAATCCACCATATTGATTGCATGTAATTTTCCAGAATCATTTCTTTATGATGTGCATATATTTTAAAGGGATTAAAAGTTTTAAAGACAGAACGTTCTAAACCAAGTTTCTTAACACAGTTTGTTAGCTAACAATGTGTTTGTTTATGATAGATTTTAGTTTAAACATATTTAATTTCATAATTTTGTAGCTCTAGATTTGAGGGGTACAATATAGAAGGTGGAGGTTTTGAACGAAAGCCGATGGCTTATAATGTTCGTATCCTTTTACGATACAAATATTTTAAATATAATATGAATACAAGACGAATGATATTAACTTTAATGAGAAAATAACTAAATTATTTAATTGCCAAAGTGAAAAGTCTCTTGGTTAAGCATTAGCATTTAGCCAAGGTATATAATGCGGAATGATGAACAAAAACGGTTTCGGTGAAAGGCGAGGATAAAGATAAGAAAAATGTTTGAAAGAGAAATTGTCAATTAAACTGTGTCAAACATTGTTTCGAATGCTAAGAATATTGGGAGTAAAGACAGGGGAGGTACAAAAATAAATAAATAAATGAAACAGAACAACAAAAAAAAAAAAACGTAGACTTAAAGTGAATTGTGCTTCCTTCTAGAATGAGTCTTGTCCTAAGTCGGGCATTAATTAATTTGAAATTTCCTTCTACTCCAATAAATGTGCCTGGGGACATAAGTGTCACGAGTATTTAATATGCTCTTAAAGTTGTTAATGGAGTCTGTTTTGACGAGTCTCAATAGATAATGAATTCCATTATCGAATGGCCGAAGGAAAAAACGACATGTAATATAGACTTGTTCTAGCTTGTACTAATTTAAAATGGTTTACATGTCATTGCGTGTAATATAACTAACATACTAGTTTTGTTGCACCAGTCGCAGTTCTGGATGCTTCATTTTGTATTTTTTATACAGAAATATGCAGATATGTCACAGTGAGGAGAGAGGAGGCTAACGAAAATCTTACTTACATTTGCAACAAAGGTAACAACCATGAATACAGCGATAATAATACTTGAGGCAATGTGTTTTATTGTATTGTGTATAATAATACTTGAAGCAATATGTTTTATTGTATTGTCGATTTAAACCTAATGGGTTAATGCGCTAAAGTAAAACAGTCCGTAAATACCTCATCATTATGTAGCCCTTCGTGAATCAGGAGAAAATCTACCGTCACAGAAGTTAACAAAATATCTAACATGTTCTGCTTCTGTATCAATTACCAATGTCATTTCGTCAAAGAAAGTACCATACTGGTTAGTTTGGGCCAATATATTTTTATAACCGTTCACTGAAATGAAGCAACGATCTGAAAAAAAAAAAGAAATCTTTCTGATACTTTGAATTGTTAACCTTGTAACTTTATGTAACAATATAATTACAAGTAAAAAGAAAAATACTTGATCCAGAGCTTTTAATATGGATCACATCCGTTTTGTGTCGGTGAGAACATTACGTTTGTTAAGTCTCGTCCTGCGTTCAATGCCACGATCCTAAATTCTAGTATTTTACATTTGAGTTGAAACAAATATAAGAAACTTTTAGGAACGGATCCTTTTGCACTATGAAATAATGTTTCGAAAACAATGACAGCGTAATTTAATGATTGTATATACTTTTGAAGTATGATGATGCATAAGAACAAATGCTGAGTCGAATGAACGAATAGAAGGAACTGGTTGGCTAATACTCGGGATGACGTGAATGATAAAATTATGGACTACATCCTGTTTTGATCGTTGGAAATGTATCAACATGTTACTAATTTCATACAGATGGACAGTTCGAGAAGAACGAGGAAATGTTGCCGTACGCTGATGCCGAAAATAAATGTCGGCAGTCCAGCAAGTCCATGCAGGTGGTGGAAAACTTTGGCCTACCAATGGTTATTCCAGTAAACAGGACACATTGGATCAAGGATTTCAATGAAACCAGTATCATCAATAGATTGAGTAAGCTTTTAGTCCAAATGACATGTATAAAATCTGAACCGCTATTCAGTCTTCATATGGTAATATCATTCTCATAATACTTTATTTGTCTCACACCAAAATTAATTTTATACGTTACGTTTTATGCTTTAAATATTTACTCTTGTGTGATTCTGTAGACGATAAGTGGCATGATTAATACAATTTTTTAGCCAGTGTCCAATGAACAGCGTGCATCGTACAGTTATATCCAGTGTCCAATGAATAACGTGATTCATACAGTTATAGCGAGTGTCCAATGAATAACATGATTCATAGTTATATCCAGTGTCCAATGAATAACGTGATTCATACAGTTATATCCAGTGTCCATTTAATAACGTGATTCATAGAGCTGTATCAAGCATCCACTGATCTGTGTAATTCATACAGTTATAGCCAGTATCCACTGAATAACGTAGTTCATACAACTATTACTACTGTCAGTCGAATAATATATATAAGATGAATGTATTATTAGAAGTTATTGTATCATTATATCCAGATTAAGTCCTAGTATTTGTTTCAATATACGAATTCATATCATACACTGTCGAGAATGCCAGCATAAAATACAGGCAAAATAAAAAATATTTCACTGTCGCATAGGTGATATTAAGTGACTTAAGAACTAGAAAGTCATGTTAAATCTTCTATGAAACATTTTCTTTCCGTACCATGTGCAGGTACTGACCAAGCGGTGACACTGATTTGTATCGGTATAGTGAAGCTGGACCATGCCAGTTTTGCGTTTGCCACCACGTCATGTGAAGAGAGTCATACAGTTATATGTGATGCAAGTAAGTTTTATATTTTAAATAAGGTTTAATGTTTTAGAGATTATAAGGAAGTATCCTGTAAATTCTCGTCTGAATACTGGTGACATAATGTCAAAACTAGCGAAGATGCGTAGTGGAAACGAGGGATGAGTACTGAGTACCCAGCGCTTACTGGAAATCAAAATAAATAAGTTAAAACATAAATCACAAAGGCGCACGTTCAATTGATGATAATAAAAAATTCTCTTCAAAAATCAGTTGCTTTTCGAGTGACGATTGTATTCATTACCTTCTTGTGAACATGCCAACAAAAAGCCAAAATTCCTAACAAAGGTATGTAAGCTGTAGTAAGCAATAACATCTTTTGTGTTTTGACTAATACTCCCTTCAGAGACTGCTTAATATTCAGTCTGAAAATAAACACGCACACACACATATACACACACAACTATGGACCCTTGGATGAGGAAATATTGCACAGACATATATACCACGTAATATGAGTTGGATTCTTACAGCAAATTTGAAATCAAAGATACATCAACTCACGTTTGTTAAATACAGGTTATATTTTTCTCCTTTGCAGCCGGTATCAATACTGCATTAACAATGGCAACCAAAGATGAAATGATGCCGAGACTTGGTGGAATAGCTTCTAACCAGCGGCAAAATGTTGGTAAGAATAATGTGTTACAACTCTATGGTCGTGAACGAAGTAACAGCAAAGAGCGAAAATCAACGAATGTTGCAAAATTAAACAAATAATTTATTTCCCGAGAATAGAAAGTGATAATTTAAAAAGAACTTACAGTATTGTGAACTAAATACCTAAGAGTCCTAAAGTTCTATCACAAGTCCAAAAGTATAGAGTATTCTGAATGAATTCTAATGGTGTTCTGAATGAATTCCGATATTGAATAAACTGATATGTCAATAACATGGAATGTGCTAATGTGACAACAGTCATGATTTATCCCAATGATATAACCCAAAATGTCCTTGAATGAATCTGCAACAATTCCAAGATAATAAATTATTCCTAGATCTATGAGAATTTTGCAATTCCAATGAATTATTTAAATAAATAAATTAAATCTTCTCAACATATTACAATTAACTCACTGATTCCTCTACACAGATGTTACAATTATGAATGAGTAATTCTGAAGTAAACAACATTCATATAAAAGCTATGACACAATAATTGAACCATGATGAGGTTAGTTTTCCCATCAAATTTGTAAACAACTTGCTTCTAGAAAGTTCGTAATTTCTAAATAAGGTCAGACCTTGAATTCAATAATTGCAAACATGTTTACTTCCAAGTAAAAATGATCTCAACATATAATCTAAAATCTTAACTATGTAATATGTTGTTTACATAACAACATTACATTAGTCAGGTAGACCTCTACCCTCAATTACTGACAAAGGTCAACCACACAACATAGATATGCATTACAAGCTACATTTCAATGGACAGTTTAAATTGGTCTGAAGTTATATTTTTGTTCCATTTGCATTTATAAAGTGAATTTGGCTCAACTATTTCTGTTAAATTAAACATTATTACAATTCTCGTTAGTCTGTTGTACCCTCTTGACTCACTTGGCACTCATTTACTATTCTGAATCATTGTATATGCGTTAGCTATTGCACAGATATATAGCAGCAATTTATACATGTTTATCCTCCTCTGTCAAAATATAAAATCGAGACTTTTAACACATTGACCATGACATGACAATGCACTAAGTGTGTCTGCAGCGCAAATTGTTAAAGGACAGGTAAATAGTATAAATCGTCAGATTCTTTGCCCGTGATGAAACATAAAAGAGAAAGTTCGATATGCATAAGTTACACCATAGCGTTGGTGTATATGTCAGAATTCTGACTGAAGTCATACCTGTGCATTACGTGGAGAATCTACCAGGCACACGTCAGGGTCCATGCTCTCATGAACTTAATGTTGGCTAAAGAAGTTGCTGTCGTGCACTAATGACGTCTAGTGCTTTTCTGCCATTGGATTAAAACCTCTAAAACAAATCTTTTATTGCCATATTGGTACTACTTGAATGACATCACTTAACCATGGATACTATATACGTAAAGACGGCATGTTGTTCACATTTGTGGTAATAAAAGCTCGGGATGTTAAAAATATTGTTACCGGAGTAAATTGCAGATTTTTGAAAAATGGACAAATTCAGATCATATTAATCCATTGTTCTGTGCTTGGGGAGGTTTTCAGCTGGTGGAAAGGTCCTAATGTTTTCGGATTTGCAGCTTCCAGCATTCTAAATCGAGCCATTCGGGATGTGTTGCCATTGAAACAAAATGTGCAAGTATACTGAATAACAACAGCCAACTCTGTCTGAAAATGGCTGCTTGTCAGATTGGTGCTACATGGGAAGGCACGAGGTTGTGTGAACATAATATATATATATATATATATATATATATATATATATATATATATATATATATATATATGCATGCAGTCGATGTTTCAAAATGTATGTTCTTGTATTTCAGATCGGAGAATAATCTCACTTGTGTTGATCGTATTCGTCTTACCTGTTGTAATTGCGATCATCGCCATTGTTCAATATCGGAAGAAAAAGTTTATTAAAAGCCTTGCATACCATAGCAAATACCGGAAACAGGGGTATGATATAAAGCTCTCTCTCTCTCTCTCTCTCTCTCTCTCTCTCTCTCTCTCTCTCTCATCCTGAAGGGCAGCAGTGGTTCAGTGGTTAAGGGGTTAGACAAGTAACCAGAAAGGTAAGGGTTTCATTATCACTATAGGATCAGCCCAGATCGACAACTCTGATGTGTCCAACATCAAGGATGTTTACTATACATGCCACAACACGATTTAATCTTAATTGTGAAAGCGTGCAGTAAAATACTAAAGATCTTAAAACCAAATCTCCCGTCTCTGTCTTGTCCATTCACGACATCAGCGGTGAAATGGTAATTATTAATTAGTAAATATACGCACATATGCCGGTAATACATAAAATCATTTTTCAAGGCCATGGTTAAAGAAACAAGTATGTTTTTATAAGAAGATACATCGATTTTAATGCTTTTACGCACGACCAATTACATGGTAGGCTTCGTAGCGAAATAAATGTATGATAAGTTTGGGAGTTGTCAATCACAAATTGAAACAAATGTTCTATGCCGTTATGAGTAAAAATACAAAATGACCATTTCTTGTCTAGGCCATCGCCATTGCGATTTCACTATTTAAACTCACTCGATAAAACGACGACTACTTAAATAATCATAAATCGATATAGGTATCCCTAAGCAGGCTTAACACTCGACCTACGTAAACTTCCTAACGTCATTAACATATTTAGATAAAGAAAATTAAAATGCAAAACAATGCGAGTTAGTTAATGTATAAACATTTCTTGCAATTAAATAATGGACTTCGTATCTAAGCAAATAACAAGCAGTGTTCCTTGTCCTTGTTCAGAAACTCGGTTCAATACGCCATTTAACCATGACGTTGCACAAATATATAAAGAAATTAAAATTTACTTCAGTTTAAAATTATGATTATGTTAACAATGTGACACGAGATTTAGACAGAATCAGTTTAACTCGGCAGTATGGATGACATCAGCTGGATGCGGATAATAGAAATCGCTTGTTTGAGATCAAAGTATAAAATGCATGTGATATATGTTTGCAAATTTCATGTCTACTGTTAAATACGAATATAATTTTCCGGATAAAAATATGACCAACTTGCTAAATGTCAAAAATATGGATCACAAGGGAGGAATCATGTAGATTGGATACGGAAGGAAGGATTGGAAACAGCGAACTGACATATATGTAATTAGCAAATTGATGGAAGAAGGAACTGGTAATAAGACAAATGTATAGACTAAAAAGATGGAAGGACGGAAGATTAGTGAACAGATAAATGGGATGACTCACACACGGATAAGAGATGGTCTGATTGAAAGGTTAAACCTGAGTTTTCAAAAGATAATAAAGTTGTGGAACGGATACTTAAGTACGAGCGGACTTTCGAATATTTATATAGTATTAGTTAAAACAACTGAAAGGTCATTTACATTGGTCTACAGCCAAAATACTTCCGAAATAAATGTACTCAAACCTTGCTAATTCTGGGTCACTGAGAACGAAAATGAGTCTTAATAGTGTTGATTGGCTCTAGTTTTAAAGATCTGATGCTGGGTCAGTATATACGAGTGAGTTATAAAGTTAAGGGATCTCAATTTAAACCAGAAATGACTAAAATACATCTTTGACTGGATCTATGAATAAATCTATGACTGGGTTTGGACAGTACTTGCTTTTTAGGCAAAACAATGAATGATGCAATCTGGAGCTGGTATTGCGTCATACATGATATGAATTGCATCACGTTATTCCTAGACGTCATGGATAATGCAATCATAACTAAGCTTACATCATTATGCTGAACAAATTACTCTGTATCAGCTCTTGAAATACAGTGTCATGCTCTCTTATTTGTCAGTGTTTGCTTTTGCAAAGGGACAAATTTCTGTTTAACCAAAGTGAGCAGAAATGAATCGTATTTGAGTAAACAGTGCAGATAACTTCTGCTATGTTTGTGGTGAAGTGACTTTTGCCTCACAAAAGCGCAGTATAACCACTATGGTTAAGAAAGCCTATCACCTTTATGTTGGGAGCAAAATTAGAGATCAGGACAAGTAGTGTGCCCAACACATATGCTGCAACACTTGTGCAACAAATCTTCGCCAGTGGTTGAACATGAAAAAGAGGTATATGCCTTTTGCCGTGCCAATGATTTGGAGAGAGCCAAGATATCATATCAGCAATTGCTACTTCTGCATGGTGCCTCCAGATGTGAAAGATGTGTCATAGAAGAAAAAGTGGACTGTGAATTATCCCAACATTCCATCAGTTATACGCCCAGTACCACACGGAGGACTGCCGGTTCCTGATGCACCAGAATCATTCTCAATTGCGTCAGACGAAGAAGAGGAAGAGGATGAAACTTCATGTACTGAACCATCAATGTCACATGACCCATATTTTCTCCCATCCTCCTCCTCTGAACCATACCTCATAACACAAGGTGAACTGAACGACCTTGTTAGGGATTTGGAACTATCCAAGAGTAAGGCAGAGCTGTTGGGCCTCCGATGCTGGCAGTGCCCTTGTGGTCATGCAAGACATCCTCCATGATCCTTTCCAGGAAAATGTTGAAGAGTGTAGGTGATAGTATACATCCCTGTCTGACTCCAACTGTTGTTCGAAACCAATCTCCTCTGCTGCCATTGTTGAGGATAGCACTGGTGGCTTTGTCATAGAGGTGCTCAACAACCTGCACCAGGTTTGAGCTGATGTTGTACTTCCTCATAGTTGCCCATAAGGATGGATGCCATACCCTATCAAAGGCCTTTTTGAACTCTATAAAGACGTGGTATAGATTCTGCTGATGTTGATGGTATTTCTCGCAAATAAGTCTGAGATTGAAGATTTGTTCAGTGGTGCTCCTTCCTGCTTGGAAGCCTGCCTGCTCTTCAGCAATAATTTTCTCTGCTTGAAGCTTTAATCTGTTGAGAATTATTTTCAGCATGACTTTGCTCGGGTGACTGATCAAACTGATGGTTCTGTAGTTTTGGCATAGGTTTCCTTTCTTGGGAGCACGATGACCAAGGATTGAGTCTATGTGGTGGGCCATTATCCTGTCTGCCATATCTTGTTGCAGATTGTTGTTAGGACTGTGACTATTTCTTCTCTTTCTGCTTGAATGAGCTCTGCTGGTATGTTGTCAATGCCGGCTGACTTTCCTTTCTTTAGTGACCTAACTAAATTTCTACTTCTTCACGAAGAATGAGGTTGTCATCAATTTCTTCTGCCTGAGGGCAATTTAATACTGCTGGATCTCCTTGGGTCTTATGGTTGTACAATTCTGAGCAGTATTCTGTCCATCGCTTCAGGATCTCTTGATCTTCTGTGAGGCATTTTCCTGATGGATGGTGGTAGTTTTCCCTTGTTTTTGGGTTGTGAGATCTTCACCAGTTGATATGCCATTTTGCTGTCATTTCTACTCAGACTGTCTTCGAGTTTGCAGCATTATCTTTCTATTCAGGATGCCTTTGCCTTTTTCATGCTTTTCCTGATCATGTTGTTTATCTCTCTGTATGTTCTAGCTCCTTCATGATCTCTTTTTCTCTTTTTCAGTTCTCTTCTTTTGTCGCATAGTTCAAGGACATCTGTTGTGATAGAAGGTTTCTTTGTTCGACGATATTTGCCAATGGTCTCACTAGCTGTGCTAGTCAAGCTGTGTTGAATGTGTTTGTGAAAGACTCTAGGTCGGTGTCTTGGCTGTCCAGGGTTATCAAAGGTGCAAATTTACCACCTATCATTGCTTTGGAAGGCTTCTGCGACTTTTTGATCTTTCAATTTTTCAAGGTCAAATCTGATTCTTGGTTGGTTAGGCTCTTTGACCAATTTCAGTGGAGGCGAAACGTTGTCATTAATAAGTCATGGTCACTTCCAATATCTGCTGCTGGAAAACGTCGTGTTCTGGCGATATTCAGTCCTGTGTAGAATCGTTTTTCACCAAGATGTAGTCAGTCTGGTTGTAATGGTCTCCATCTGGACTGTGCCAGGTCCATCTTCTAGATGCTTTGTGAGGCCCGAATGTGTTGGCTAGCACAAGATTGTTGTAGGCAGAAAACTCTGTGAGCCTGAGTCCTCTTTCATTTGTTTCTGCTTTGCAGAAGGGTCCACAGGTGCTTTGCCAGTTTGTCTGTGAATCAGCTCCCACCTTTGCATTCTAGTCTCCTTGTACAAACAGAATGTCCTTCTTGGGTGAGTTGTCAATGACATCTTGCAGTTGGTTATGAAAATTCTTCAGTTCGTTGTCATCATAGTTAGATGTGGGTGCATAGGCCTGTATGACTGTGATGTTGAATGGAGTCGCCCTCAGGCGGATGGTAATGAGCCTGCTTGAGACTGGGCAGCAACCCATAATGCTGTAATGCTAATCGAACATAAAAGTTTGAATTACTGAAATGACTTATTTAGTTCTCTTTTCTTTTTAGTGTACATAATAACTTGTACTGTTGATTTTGTTCCTTTAAAATGTATCAACTGTTTTGCACTGTATCGGATCTTACATGCCTGGTATCATTGTTTCTGGTGCTCATTAGCAACCTTTGAAATAATCATGTATATATGTTGATCCTTCCAAATCTGCTTCATGAATACTACCAGCTTTTAAACGTCTTTCTAATACTTCAAAGTCTGTTTCTAAAATACCATCAGACATTTGAACATCTTTAGTTCTGATTCGAATCCTTTGATTTCTTGCTTGGTTGTCCATGAAATACTCTTACCGAATGAATTTACTTATGGAACTACCTACTCTTATTAGGTATATAACTCATGACCTTCACCTTGATCTATTATACTCTCCAACACCTACAACCTTACCTTCCTCGGAGCTTGTTCCGATATTAACAATTTCTAACGATTAGATTTAACATGTCTACTTTGTATCATACCATCTCCTCCTATCGTACAAGAATCAATCTATTAAATCATATCATAGTCTGTTAAATTCTGTAATTCTATTCCTAATAAACTCAAACCACCATCTTTAACTAATCTTGTTGCACTATAATAATGAGGTAGCTGGATATAGTTGTTAATTTTGCAAACCAACATTTCTAAATTCCTGTAAAAAAAAAAATCATACAAATTTAAAATATCTTGTTGACATAATATTCACACTAAGATCACCAAGAGAATTTAATTTAAAATGTCCTTTGACAATTCACATTGGTACTTACCCTCTTTCTTTATTCACATCCAAGACCTGAATATATGAATATATTTGTTTTATATTCGTTGTAATTTGGATTTGTTGAACATATTAAGGTCGTTTGAGATTGTAATTTGGGCAGATATCTTTTCTTAGTGAAATGTCTTCCATTTCTTTAAAATATAACATTGTCCTTTCATTATTGCCTTTGTCACATATATGAAACCTATCAACTATAAAATAGTTTTATAAATGAAAAAGATTTCACATCATAAGTTGGTGTTATTTGTACTTCTTTAATAAACAACTTTTGTCCAAAATTATATTAATCAGATAGATGTCATCTCCTGAAGATTTAGGAATAAAAGGTTATATTATTTATATTTTACATTCAGTATTTACAGAACCTATACATTTACAAGTGACTTTAACAGTGTTAGTGACATTGTTGTCTCCTGTATATAAAATTTCCTTTTCACAAATATTGCATTTATTGGTTGAATTAAAAATGGGTTTGTATCTTCTGTTCTCTCTCTCTCTCTCTCTCTCTCTCTCTCTCTCTCTCTCTCTCTCTCTCTCTCTCTCTCTCTCTCTCCGCATTGTCACACACGTAGATCTGCAGGTTTCCGATGTGTTGCTGTAAAGTTCTACAGCTTCAAAGATCGCTATGTTGGGCATAATTGTCGAGCTTGATAGCATAGTGATATTATGACGTGTTTTTTTAAGTATTGACAATAGAACGGTGGCCGTGAACAATAAACTAGCATACAACAGCCGCCACTATAATTAGTAAATAATCGTATTTAACGAACCATGATATATTTATACAGACATGTTTCCTTTCCAGGAAAAACTTTTCCTCCCAGTATTAAATTTCTTTATAACTTTCAAATCTTCCCCTCTGATATAACTAAAACAACAGGTACAAGACTGACATTTCTGTATAGAAATATCACCCTTCCGGATAAAATTGTACATGATAAAAGGAGAATAAAGCACTGAAGTTTTGTCTCCATAGTTAGCTTCTTAAAGCATGAACTCTTTTAGAACGGCAGATTCATTTCTCTTCTCTCTCGTCCAGGCGGAGTCTAGATCGAGAAACGCTTCCCAGAGACGATTTATTGCGGAGGGATATAGAATCGGTGAACAGTTTCAATATTAAGGAGAGTAAACAAGACCAAAGTAATAACAGAGGCTATAATAACGCTAACAACCCATCACTTGCGTCTATACAGAATCCTGTGTATGATAACAATTCTTCAGATCTCCAGATTCCCATGGATGATAACGATTCTTCAGTTCTCCAGATTCCCATGGATGATAACGATGCTTCAGAGCTCCAGATTCCCATATATGATAACGATTCTTCAGATCTCCAGAATCCCATGTGTGATAACAATTCTTCCGATCTCCGTCATCTCCATGAACATGCGCTACTGGCAAAGCAGGCCTCTCTATGTAGCAAAGCAAAGTTCAGCGGAAGTGAGAAATATGCGTTTACCGCACTAGATACTCATGATTCTGACAAATGCTCGACGATGTATGGGAAAAAAAGTAAGATGACGATTGAAATGTACAGGGACGACGAGTAACAATACGAGAACTGCAATATTGTTGAGGTATTATTGGAATATCAGGGCGATGAAGCAAGATTACGAGAGCATCCGCAAGTTTAAAATCATAAGAAAAAGCCTTTGTCCTGCAGGCATTTAATATGAACGAAAGTTTCCGCCCTCTTCAAGGACGATTATTCGAAAAAGATCGGCATTATATGGACTATAACCATTTAACACGAGACAATACTTATTTTGTGTAAATATGAATCTGAATGGACAGAATTACGAGGAAGAGCGAAACGTGACGTCCATAACTATGCGCATTTTGCTTGAAAAATATTCATAAATGGAATGGTATTTATGCCACGTAAGGGTTTTGTCAACGACGTTTTGATTAAATCTCAAGAGAGAGAGAGAGAGAGAGAGAGAGAGAGAGAGAGAGAGAGAGAGAATTGTTATAGGTGCTGGTACGAATTATAGCCAAACTTTTCCAGCTAGGTAAGCTCTTGGCCACCGTGACAAATGACAAAAGAAAACGAAGACGTAGTAAACATTTAGTACTAGATTTATGAGTGGGGATGTTGTGTGTGTGTGTGTGTGTGTGTGTGTGTGTGTGTGTGAGAGAGAGAGATTAAAACTGTAAGATTGAGCAGAGTTTCCTGTGTAAATATTCTTTATGTAAATATTGTTTCTAATTTCTCATTACACGCTTGTATCATGTTTTCAATAAAGTGGGTGTTTTATAATACAAATTGTCAATCAATCTCATATCTATGGCAGATACCAATCAATGTTTACACAGTTTTGAAGAAAGGAAATCTGAACACTTGTGGAATAGTTTTGGAAACGGCGTCACATTATATTTACGTAGGTATGCTTTTTGTTTCTAGAACAAAGTGGTACAAAAATATATTATAAACTGGAAAACATCTGTAAAGTACACAACTAATTCCAAAGTTCCACTGTTTTTAAAACTGGTAACCTTCATTTAAGTATTATGGGATTGTGGACTTCACGCAAGAATTACTTACCTCCGAAGCAGAACAATTGATAAAGGTAGTGCTCCAGGAAGTATTGACAATTTTATGTTTTGAAAAACGCGTTTTAACACATTTTTACAAAGAATTATACATGGCTCAAATTAGAACCAAGGCATAAAATAAAATAACTTTTGCAAGTCATCACAGCAAACATAGTAAAGGGCTGAAGTGTGTGGAACCATTTTGTTACACTTTTATGATACATATGTGTCTTCCAGTTATCAGAGGCGCTTCTTAGTGGTGTTAGTGCCGAATGTGATGCACCAAGACATTTTTGTAAAATCATGCCAATTAATTATTGAGTTTAAGACACAAATAGATTAGTAATTGTCATAATGGATTATGCCATCCAGACATTAAAAGACATAACAGAACAGTATTATCATCTGATGCAAATTTATTTACCAGACAAATATGTAAATTTAACCATACACAAAAGCTACCCCTTGAGATCCTGAGACGTAAAATCAACGAATGGAAATTGCATGACTGTGTTTGATATACTTTCAGCATTTAAACATGTGCTTCATTAACTTCACCAGCAATGTGAAATGACGAAGTTTATGCCGGATTCAGCCGGAAGTACATGTAGTATATATCGTATTAATATGCAGTTTTGGCTTCAAGAATATGTTTTCGTGGTCATTTGATCGAAAGGGACATGACTCACATGTACTAGTGTTATATATTTTTAATACCATCAGGTTTTTGCGAATATATGTAGTGAAACCATATATATATATATATATATATATATATATATATATATATATATATATATATATATATATATATATATATATATGAACCAGGAAACAAATACATTAAATGACTGATCCGTATCATATTTATTACTGTATAAGTTCTGCCCGGCAACTAACAGTCATACACAGATATGTTGCTGCATGTTGCAGTAGCCGATCTGGGTCAAGTCTCTTCTTCTACTCCATGATTTCCACCTAACACAGTTTAAAGTAATCTGACAGCGCATAACTCGAATGATGCAGTTGACGTTGATCTTTTGCGCTAAGGTCCATGACGACATACGATTTTACAGGATTCGCTAATTGCTCAGATCCAGGAATTTCCTAAATGATAGTATCGTATAGACATTACGTACTACCAAGAAACTCCATTATTATGTTACCTATTTATTTTTTTTGCATCTTCTCTCAAAAAGAAGTCGAGAGACACGAGCTGTGCGAGACTTCAGAATCTGACCGAGATACACAAATACATAATTTGGATGTGAACAGGAGAAGAACATAGCTGTCAAGTTTCTTGCTGATACCTACTATTTACACGTTTCTCTATACCGGAAAATTTCAGGCCTGCGCGATCATGAAGTTCCATAAGATTTTCTAAAATGTGATTTTCCTTGGCAGGTTAGATTGTAATATAAACTATAACTATGCAAAGTCAGGTACATATCACCTTTAAACTTTTTATAATATGACCATTTGTATAACAAATTCTCATCCATTATATATTAACGTACACTTAATGACAATTGGTGATGGTAAGAAGTGGCACGTACGATCGAGGAATCCATAAAGAAACCACTGACCTTGAACTGGCGACCACTTAATCTCGTACTTGCCCGGGACCGGATTTAGATCTCTGGACCAAAGAAGTGTGCAAAGCAATCGTCTTTCCTACATCGTTGTATGTCATGGATGCCGGTAGACGAAGGAAATGTGGATAATAATATCCGTTTTATGCAATCCAAACCTCTTTCACAACATTTATAGAAACCGTCTGATCTGACAAATTTAAATTAAGTAAAATCATTTCTGAAATTGTTGTTTTCAGAGTTGTAATGATTTATTATAATTCCAGGTTTTTGGGGTTTGTCGAGATTTTGGATTTGTCCAGGTTTTGAGTCACAGACAAATTCAAACTAGTGCACAATAATTGCAAGAAATAGTATTGATATATACAATTAATTGAAGAAATAACCGTTATATTTCTTTAATACCATTTATACCTCATACTACACAGAACTTCAGTACTTATTTTTGTTCCAAAATTTCAATTCACCGATTTTCTCTTGCCCAGATTGCGGAATACCTAATATTTCGGTACAGAATCTCCATATTAGTAAAAAGAATTAAATTGATGGTACCCCTATAATACAAAAAACTAGTATTCATTATGCGATAGTTAATTTAGAAAATATAAATTTAATAAATATTGTGTTATCTAATTTTTGAATCCTCAATAATACTTACAATAATGATAATCTATTATCTTAAAGCACATACAAATTTAAGTGTATTGTGAAAGCTCTCTTTTCAGAATTTTGTAATATGGTAATAATTTAACTGAAATTGTGAATAAGTAAATAAGAGAAAACAGCAAAGAACATGATAAAAAGTACAAATAATTTATTCTTTAGTTGTTTATAACAACATAAATAGCACACATTTCTTCTTTCTTCTCTGTTATCTCTTCTGTCGTTCTAGTTCTAGACTTAAGTATGCATAAATATCATCAACAACACAACTTGCATATTTCTACACTATTTTCACCCCAAGTCAGTCTCAAGCGTACCAAGAATGTACCAGAAAAGCATTATACAACTGTTGAGTTCGAACATGAACACGACATCGCTAACACTTGTTTGGTTTCTGCAAACACGTGAGTGGTTGATTAGGACAACTTATGTTCATAACTGTCTGATCTCAGTGCTCATCTCCGTTGTATGAGGAAAGGGATAGAAAAAGGTTCTCTAAACTTTGCCTGGTGAGCACTGAGATCGTGCATAGGTCAGGTCAGTCGCCCAGAGAAACCGCAGAGTTACACTGCTGCAGAAGGAACCAGAGATAAATGCTCATTCCGTGTCAAACTAATAATTATGCAACTATGTAACTAATAACAGGAGCAGCAGAGAGGGTGAACCCTACAACTTTTTGCTCGAGTCCGTGAGCAAAAATAAAGGTTCCTACAGAGGCTGAAAAACAAGGTCAATAACGTTAAACTGAAGCCTCTAACCGAGTATATTTTCATACGGTTGAGAACAGACAATAAATCGTCCGGGTTAGCTCATTTTTGTTATTCCATCGTTGACGTATTTTTTTTTTTCAAATTTTTATACGACTCGTTTACTCGCCGGGTCACTCAATTTTTGTTTCTCACCCTCTCTGCTGCTATAAATTAAACATCTAGTATAAATATTATCAATAATGAATATTGAGAACCACACTCAGCTAGATTAGCTCGAGAGCGACTAGAGGCAATTAAAAAATATTTACCCGTTCGTGATTCTGTTAAGCAACAACTACAATCACGCCAGGAATCTCAAGTTGAATTTGAAGAGGATACAAAACAATTATTTAAACCTATTACAGAGACTACAAAAGGTCTTCTTCCTGCTTTAGAAAAAACTGCTGAAGCAACTGGAAAAACCGCTGAAGAAACTAGAAAAATAGCAAACAGAACTAAGAAAACAAAAACGATTTTGCGAGAACTTCCAGCTGAAATAGCTACTGCTCAATTAATGCGACAAATACCTGAAGATGCTGACCAAGCTCGTGCTGAAATAGGTGATGAAAAAGATCGTATACCAGAATCAGAGAAAGAATCAGAAGCAAAAGCGAAGGTTAATGTGCTTGATAAGTTTACCGAAAGCGCTATTAAACTTATTAGAAAAGCCGTAGAACCAAAAGTATTAGCTCAGCTTGCCGTGTTAAGTTATAGTTATCGAAAACAATTTTTAAAATCTGAATTCGCTGATGATTCCATAAGTCAGGATAATTGGTACAAATGGATATTTCGCGTACACTATGATGTTATTCAAGCTCGAAACAACAACCCAAGATATGTTACTTTTATTAAATCGGTAGATTTATATATTGGAAGTTTACAATTAATGTCGGAAGAGCAACAACTACAACAACTACAACAACTACTACTACAACAACAAAAACAACAATCTCCAAAATCACGAATACCATTGCCACAATCTCCAAAACCACAAAAACAACAGAAACCAAGCAAAAAGGAAGAGGAGGAAGAATGGCAAGACGCTCCCGTTAGTACAGACGAATGGAGGATACGACAGGAGGAGAAAGAAAAATTACAAAAAGATTTGGAAGAATTAGGATTGCTTGAAAAAGAACCTCCTACTGGAAGTGGACTTACTAATCAAGGAAGCGGTTTTATTAATTGTCCAAACAGCGTTCTCTCCGATGTTAATCGACTAGAAATTCTCATTGGAGGAAAACGAGCTGGTAATAATTCCCCAGAAATCATTAATGAAGTATCTAATATCTGTAAACGATTATTTACAGGCGGTATCATGGATATTAATGTGTATCGATCCCTCATTAATGAAATCGCCGATGACTACCACAGTGATTAAATATAATTAGATTCAGTTACTATAATAAAATGATTGTACATAGTACTCAACGTGGACCAACCATGGTCAGGGTAATAAATTCACGATTACCAGTATACAAAATGACCTACGGAGATGGACTAGGTGATGTTGTTCAGGGTCTATTTAGAAGGATAGCCCCAAAAGCAATACCGATTGCAAAGCAACTGGGAATGAAAGCTATCGATGTTGTTCTTGAAAAAGGTATTGGTGCTGTTGGTGATGTTGCTAGTAAAGCATTTTCAGCAATCAAGGATAGACTAGCACGATTAATACGACGAAAACCTCAGCCACCAGTGAAACTGGCCAGCACCGAAGTGATGCCTGTAAATATTAGTAAAATAATAAATCAAGCTGCTAATCAAAAACTAGCAGAGTTGGCTAGTGTACCAATGTCAGAAAAAGAAAAAAATATAACCGCTAGTCTCATAGCAGGAAGTGGTCTCACTTCCCGAAGTGGTCTTCGTGTTAGACGATAGCAAATATAATAAAGATGTTCAAACGTATATCTGATCACGCATTCGACATGGACGCACCAGTACTCAAAGATGAGTCTGTGCGTGATTATCAATATTATTCTTATGATGCACGAATTCCAGATCAGCGTGTACGAATTGAACTTCAAGTTCAAGATACAAGTAGGTATTTCTTACCCGCTGAAGCATTTATTGAAGTAGAAGGCGAAATTTTAAATATCGCTAATCCTGCAGTACCAGTAGCATATGGAGACGATGTTAGTGTCGGTTTTGTTAATAATGGTATTATGGCGTTATTTGATAGCGCTACGTATATGATTGACGGAAAAAATATTGAATCAATTCAGAAAGACGTTGATGTAGCTACAACAATACTTGGTCTTGCAAGATACAGCGATGATTATTCAAGATTAACTGGTCCATCAATGATGTTTGTAAAAGATACTTCTAATTCTCCAGAGTATCAACAATATGAAATAGGACAACCAAGAAATTTTGCCTGAAACGCCAACGCTGATGTACAAAGTATGCTTATTAATGTAGATCCAGATTTTAACTTAGGATTTAGATCACGTCGAGCAATGTTACGAGGTAATAGAAGAGCGTTTTCATGTGCGATTCCACTATCACATATCTTTGGATTCTGTAGAAATATCAGAAAAGTCATTTTCGGAGCTAAGCATACAGTTGTACTTGTACGAAAAGCAACCGACAATGATGCAATATGGCGACCCGCTGGTGATGCTGGTAAAGTAATTCTGACAAAACTTTCATTATGGATGCCAGTAATGACTCCATCAATATCTGAAGAAGATCGGTTACTTGCTTTCATGGGCAGCGGTGGTAAATCGATATTATCATGGTTAGCAATGACCACAGATTCTATCCAGAGTAACATTAATGGTTTATTTACATGGCAAATAGCTTCTCAGCAAGGAATAGCCGCACCACCACATATATTTATTGCATTTCAAGATGCTGCACAGGTAAATGATCAAACACGTAGTATTATGATATTTGATAATCTTGGTGTTTCTGAGGTTTCGTTGAGGATAAATGGACATCAAGAACCATCCGAGGATATATTACTGAATTTCGATCAAAATCATGTAGCACGTGCATATCATCGTCTTATGTCGTTTATGGGGCGTGATCAGAATGTTGATACTGGTTTACAAATATCACAGTTAGATTTTACAACCTTATATCCAATTTATTACTTTTAGCTGGAGCATTTAGATTTGTTCAGACAATCTGTTGTTGACATACATTTTCGAGCTCGTGTGACAATAGGAGCTTTTGCCAATTACAGAGCAATAGACGTTATACTCAGCGATAAATCAATGTTACTTGAAGGTGTTGGTGGTCGCATGAGAGTCGTTGATGTTCCAGTAGAAAACATGTAATTAGATCGCTCATAATATTATAATGTCATATAATCACGTTAGTGTTAGCCTGACTCCTGGTCAGATTAAAAGGCTACAATCAGCATCAAAAAATAACTGTGGAATAAAAATATCGCTAAAGAAAGAACAAATGAGTGGTGCAAATAAACTATCGTTGACCGAGCGTCAGTTCAGAAACTTCAATGAAGCCAAAAAATCCAATAAAGGTATAAAACTTAATCTTTCTGCGGGCGCCATTAAAGACATCGCTAAGACAGGTGGTATATTTCCACTTCTTGCTGCTATACCAGCATTAATAGCCGCTGCAGCCCCAGCTGTTGCAAAAGCAGCTGCATTAGGCGCTGTTGGAACCGCTGCTGGAATGGCATTAAAGAAAGCAACGGGTCAAGGAATAAAATCTTACAAAAAAGGGAAGGGATCTAAGATTGCCAGGGACCCCGAATTCATGGTACGGAAAGGGTCTAAGACTTCCCGGGACAGTTCATTGATTCTGCCCATGTCCAATTTTGATTTACTTGATGCTGCTAAAAATTAAAAATAAAAAACTTCAGAGGTGTTTATATGCGTGATCAATTACCAAAAAAAAAAAAAGCAATATTGAAACTGGTATTATTAATCTCGATAAAAACTCTGGCCGTGGCACTCACTGGGATGGATATGCAATTGATCCACGTGGAATTATTTATTTTGATTCATATGGACTAGCACCACCAAAAGAATTTTTAGAATATGTTAGCAGCGATAAAATCGCTGTGCAAAGTACTCCAATCTGGTATTCAACATTGCCAACACAAACATTAGCTGATCCGCCAATATGTGGTCGTGAAGTACTCGCTGTACTTGATACTGTATCAAAATCAACAAAACCACCTCATAAAGTCGTGCATGAATATACTACGTTATCACATTTAAACAGACATTAGTAAATATAATGGTGGATATTTACGGAAGATCTTCTCGTGGTCAAGCTCAGCAGTAAGGTCATTTATCTAAATATACAACTCTTGACCAGCTCAGAAATGAAATCGATGATTTATTAAACATTACAAGTGTGGATCAAAATGAAGTCGTTGTTTTTCAGGATAAACAAGGACGATTAAAGACAAGTAATATACAACTGCCAGATGTACTCATACGAATTCCTAATGCGGTTGTTAATAATATCGTTACTTTTACTGATCAAGGTAAAATACAAGATTCCGGTACGTCAGTCAACGATTATGTCAAAAAAGCTGGTGATTCATTCACGGGTCACATTATCATGAATCGGAAGAAAATTATAGACCTTGGAAACCCAGCCGCAGATACAGATGCCGCAACAAAAAAAAATATGTCGATGATCAAGAATCTAAGTACGTATTAGTCAACGGCGGTATAATGCGTGCATTTCTCAATATGAATAATAATGGTATTAATAATCTTAGAACACCAGAATCTGATTTTGATGCTGCAAAAAAAAAAATACGTCGATGATAAGGAAATTCCTATGACAACTTCTCTAACAACAATCAATGACGAAATGACTACACTCAATGCTACTTTTTCTAGACATGTAGAAACGTTTTTAAATTTCCGTAGAAACATAAACAAAACCATTAAAGAATTATTTGGGGAACAACCAACCGTTGACATAAAACTAGCCGACGTTAACACGAAACTCAACGACATTGTCAGTGGAATACCTAATATTGTTCAAAAAACTAATCTGATTAAAATTCCACACGGACAAATTAAAAATATCGTGTACACAGTAGCATCAGGATCATCAACATGGACACCGCAAAATAACACTCTCGAACATACCGCAGAAGTAACTGGGTTATACAGGCTGTCCATGTACGGTTTGGAAATTACTGCGGCCACTTCATCATCACCGAATGTATATCATAATCCTCTACTGGTGATGTTAACCAAGGACATCAAAGAAACATTTACGTTGACGTCAACGGAAATGCCCCCGAGACGTTACTGGTGGTGTCTGGAATTCGTAGCTGAAACTCCTTAATTAATTACTTAACGTCATTGTATAATGGATCAAACCTTAGTGACAAAGTCACTAGTGACGGAGTCACTTATCGACGTTCAACGTCACAGATACAATCAAATATGTAAGTGTCAGATTGAATTAAAAAATATAATCGACGATTATACAGTAAAAGTAAAAAAAATATCGCAGACGTATGGTTGTCATTGATATAATTGTTTACTCAGTTTCCGCTATTGTTGCTGGGCCGGATTATTATTATCAACAATAACAATGACAGCGCCTGCAGTTGTAACAATTGTCGTTTCAACTTCAACGACTATCGCAGGCGTTCTCAGTATTATCGCTAAGAAGATATCTGCATATACAAATACTAATTTACACGAGTATATAATAAAATTACACACAGCAGCAGCGGCGTATTCTAAATTATCGTCATATATTTCCTTGTACCTCAGTGATGGTAAAATATCTGATGAGGAGTTCGCAACGATAATGAAAACTTATGATGAAGCATTCAGAATCGTTAGCGATTTTGGTGACAAAGTCACTCACAATAACCAAGGCGACAAAATGGAGAATTAAATAATAACAATAATAATAATGACTGAGTCCTCGACAACGTCGAGAGAGCTACTTCAACAGATCGTCACTTAATACATCACCATCAAAAACTACTATGATTTCATTAAGTTCGACCAATGCTGAGTTTAGCGCTAACTTTCCAACCGCAATTCCTGCAAAAGAAATAGCATTAGCGCAATTACGAGTTTATTATAGCTGGCTAAATATTAGATCAAAACCATTTAGTGGACTGCAACCGAATAATTCATTAGTATTCGCCAATAAAAATAAACCTGATGGAACTCCTGACTGGCAAGTAGTTAGCATTCCAACGGGCAGTTATTAAATAGAACAGATCAACGATGAGTTTCAACGTAGAATTAAATCTATTACAGGAAAAGAATCAAAAATAGCAATTACTGCTTATGAACCAACATTATCAGCGGCGATTGAAATAAATTCTCCCTTATTAATCTGTAGAAATTTATCAAAGTTCGATTAGATCAGTATCAGGCTGGCGAGATATTCCACCAGTTTATCAAGGACCACCAGAACCACAACGATCTGATTTCGTCACAGATAAGAGAATATTTATAAAACTTCCAGAATATCGAAAAAATGATTATCCATGGGTAAGAGAAGAAAGAGTTATTAATAAAATTGAAACCTATTTTACAGATACAATTGGTGATAGAAAAAATAAAATAGTAATACTTGATGTTGAATTAATTAATTCATACGCTAATCTGATTAAATCTGAACATGAACGTGTATTTAATAATCTACGAAATTTATTTTCAAGCATTAACATTTCCTACAACGATGATTTAAAAAATCAGAAAATTGAAACAATGCAACATTTGAATCAAGTTGCTTCAGACTTAGAATTTATGAATAATGTTATTGTTAACAGAGAAAAATATTTAATAAATCCAGCAACAGATAAATACGTATTAGGTCCTATAGTTAATAAAGACGACCCAATTCAGCGTGTTCCACTCAATCGTCTATTTACAACAGTATTTCTTAAACATTAAGGAATTACAAAATAACAATTATCAACATTTATAATTCCAGGATTTAACTCCGAAGAGCTAAAGAAATCAGTTAATGATCTTATTGATGAACACTTTAAAAGAATATGTGATTCATGGAGAAAATTAATACCTACACCAACCATTCTTAAATATAATAATGATCCACACGGTGGAGGCAGCCATATCTCACCTGGTATTGTTAATATAATATCAACAATCGCAGTCAATCTAATATACGATGCAGTTGATGGTAGTTATCAAGTAGATCTTTCAAAGTCTAACCAGGCCCATCAAGGATATATATTATATTCATTTAGTCCTCAAGCGCCCCCTGGGTGGTTAATTGTATCTGAGCCAATTAATCCAGTTTATCTACGTGTACATAATCCGCTATTATCAAGAATAAATTTCAAGTTTACTGACCAGACAGGATACTTGTTGGATTTAAGAGATGAGGAATAAAATATTAATTTGTATATACGCTCATAGAACGTCTGAGTAAATATTCCCTGATATAATTAGGAGAAAAAATAATCTGATTTTGAAATTTATTTTTACGATAGTATATGTTTGAGTAATAAAATACTTTTATCAAAGATAGAACAGTTATTTTTTTACTGATTTTTCCATAATAATATGTTTGAGGTAATTGCACATATAAAGCGAGATAACTCTGCTCTCTCGCTGCAGAGTAAATTAAACGATTATCTCCCTTATGTACTATGTCGTTACCTGTACAAACCCAGTTGTACATACGTGTATTTTAGCCTGATCGAACGAAGCGTATTAGTCCGTCTGTCTGTTAATCTTTACAGGCTTGTTAAAAACCAACCTGTTTGATAGATCCATGCCCTATAATGTGAACAGTGTTGTATTATATTGACCCCTGCCTATAATGTAAACAACTCTGTTGTTTTCCGTGCATGCACGCCGCTTCGTTTTCTGTAAACACATACATATATATATTTTCAGAATCATTCACAGAGGAGGTATATATTTTCAGAATCATTCACAGAGGAGGTATATATTTTTGTTTCAAGCTATGTTTTGATAGTAATTTTAAAACCTTAGAACGAAAAATATATATGTATAAAGGCCGTACTGGAACAGGTGTACTTTATCGATTTTGTGTGGGCTTTGGCTGACGTATGACTCCAGACTGCATATATATTACCTGTGTCTGTAATTTTAAGTCATCTCGTTTTATATATACGAGTGGTAATATATTTTAATCGTTTTATATATACGAGTGGTGAATATATTTTAATAAAATCATAAATTTCTGGATTCATTTAGAAAATGTAATGCTCTCGTGTTAGTTATAACTATATAGTAATTTCTCGAACATATATATTCAACCGAATGTCATAGCTCAGTGCAAGAATGTTTGGATTCTCGTGCTGAAGGTCTGTCGTTCGATTCCCATGACCGGTGTCGGTGGGTATGGTCCAAAGGTTGCCAATTTTTATAAAGATGGGGTGCTCCGCCCCAAGGTTTCATCTAATCCTCACCACGTCAAACTGCGTGGTGAGTGCTTTTTGCACTTACGCCGGGGTTTGATTTGGTGGGGGTTATATGGAACCGCAATGCCTAGACAGTCCTCTGAATCTCTAAAGTTTCGTTTCGTTTAGTGATTCGCGGGGGGATGTGCCTATGCAAGGAACCCCCCCTAAAATAATCAGTAACATGCCTGAACTCTCTACCTCATTTGATGGGCCCCCATAAAGAAACATTCAGAAAGAATGCTAGCCAATAGAAACAGGACATGGGGTGCCAATAACGGTCATAACAAAGACATCATCATGCAAAGGACCCCATGAAAGGCACAAAGGCTATCAAGGGGCCCAGTGACGGGTAACCGCTTACGATGCTACTGATTATTTTTGATATTTTTAATAATAATGATCATATAACATAATAACAATAATATAACATAATAATTATATAATATAATAATAATAATAATAATAATAATAATAATAATAATAATAATAATAATATACAAACACCAAGTCAGTCAACCTAACATATCTAACATATATACATAACCAAGTCAACTTTAAAAACTTGAAAGGTCAAAGTTCAAGTTCAAGGGTCAAAGGTAGGTCAAGGGTCAAAGGTCAAGGTCAAGGTCAAAGTTAAAAACTTCAATGTTAATTATTTTTTATTTTAAAGAAATATTTATTATATAATGAACTACGAAAACATTAATATTATTTCTGCTATTGAAAAATTAAAACATGACGGAATAAAGATATCTGATAATCTTGATCCTCAGAAAGTTATGTGTGATTTTGAATTATTACAACAACGAAAATTCGAGAATAAATACACATTGCCATCCAATTATAGATTCGTGAAATTAATTTATCAATCTATGTTAGAATCCTTGGCAATGGTAAACGACACACAGGTGAAGCTATTTGCACCTCTTGCACGTTCAATCGAAAAGATTAGATCCAAATTGTCTCACGAGTACGAAAGAAAAAAGATTGTGGACAATCGCGTAATGCAATTGAGAAAGATTATGTTATTTGATTCTGTCAAAAATGAAAGTGACACTGAGAGCAGCGACAGTGAAGGTGGACCCCTGACAGAGTCAGGGACTAAACAAAACCCTTGACAAAATTGACAGAGTCGAACTATATGCAGTAAAAAAAAATATTTATTTTGTTTTTTGTTATTTTAAGTTAAGAGGATAGAGTTATCTGACATATTCAAATATTATCTGCTGATCATATTTTATTTAATATACAGATTTGTATATTTTATCTGCAACATGTTTTACTGAACGACTGCATATATAAAAATATTTACCAGCCCCGTTCATTGATGGGAAAACTATTTCTTGGCCTGTTTCTGCATTTATGGCTTTAGTAACTCTCTTTCCGAATACTTTACACCTTCCTGTATTTCCACGTGCAGAATTCTGACTAGGTGTAATAGCTTGCAGGTTAGATAAATGATTATTTTTGGGATTTCCATCAATGTGATCAACTGCAAGTCCATCTTTGATGACCCCATAAAAACATTTGTAGATGAATCTATGTGATAAATAACATTTATTTTTCCCAGCACGGAATTTGAGATAACCAAATTTATCAAGATTACCGACTGGTTTTTTCAATCTGCAGTGCCTGATTACACCATCTCGAGAAGCTTCATAATTTTTAATGATTGGATGTGCGACAAATTCGTTTTGTTCCATTTATATATATAATATTATTTGTTTAAATCATTGTTTTGAAATCTGGCCAGATAATCTTCTACAGTTTTTATAGGAGATTTACCTGACAATGTCAAGGCATTATTTTTTTCGTCATAATATCGTTTTAATTCTCTATATTTTTTACCGCCGCATTTTACACATAACTGAGTTTTTCCTCTGACTCCAACACCACATTGCACACACGGTTTTGGTCCTAGACTACCATTTTTAACGCTTTGCATATGGTAGCAGCAGAATTCATTCACGCATGCTTTGTTACAAGGAGAAGTATATCCGATTTTGAGCCAAATACATCGATTCTTTGTTTGAATCATTATATATATATATACTAAAATTCAATTTAAATATTTGTCTTAATTATAATGGAGGAATTATCCGCCATTGAACCTTCCGCAGTCTCAGAGGGAACTAGATTTGATCTTGACAGACTACCAGAATCTAAATTTAGTGCTTCGATGCAAGATCTGGCTTTAACAAACAAGGATATAACTAAACGTATCCGTGAAGCCAAGAAGGAATTTCGTGATGATGGTGCGGCTCATGTGTGGTCAACATTCAGGATCAGAAATATTGTCCATACTGTAATGAATGACAGACGAGGAAGAATGATTATTAACCACCTTGATGTTCAAAAATATTTTATTTTAATAAAATTTATTGTAAGGACAGACGACGATACTTGGATTATCCGTGACAAGCGTGATCCAGTCCGCATACAGTCGGGAAATAATATTGTCATCTTTTATAATAAATCCAAGCCCGGAGTACTCACTGGTATTGACAAACCATATTATGAACGAAGGTACCCTGTGACTGCGGTTGTCTATGCAATATATCCTCTGAATAATAAACCTGACGTTGCGGATCTCAAACCGATGAGACTGTCAGGAGTCAAGAATAAACTGTGTAGCTGAACGAGTTACAGAACACTTCACAAACGCGATACGTGGTAATGGTTTAACAGATTTACGACGTAAAAAAATAAATACATGGGCGGAAGCTGTTAAAGATACTGGAGCATCTATCAAAGATGTTGCTGAGCTAGAGAAGAAATTAAGATTTCCAATAGCAGTAAAAACACTAACCGGAGAAATTTTGTACAAACCGAAATATATAAAAAATGGTAATCCTATAACAATCATTGATCATAATGCACATGCATGGACTATGGCAGTAACAATATTTCCATGAGACAGAACGGTTAAATTTTATGATGGTAATATATTTGATTTTATCAGAAATATCAGTAAAAGTGACCCTGTATCTGTTTGGTTTTTTCAAAGTTCAGAATATGATTATTACGATCAGTTTGTACGGCCTGGTGGGGATATTTATCGTACAGAATCTCTTCATGAAGAAATGGAACATCTTGCGCTGAAATATACTTCTGACGATGTCAAGGTTGGACTATTACTGAATAATTTTTTTACCGTTCCATCAGTCGCTGCTCACTTTGATCAAGAGAAAAATTTATGGAAACCGACACGATTGGAATTTCTTGAAGATATCCAGAAAAGTTGTATAGAATATGGACACGGTGGATTATGGAATACTAAATACAAGTATAACGACGTTATCTCCGTTGACGTGGTAGCATGTTATCCTGGAAGTTTTCTTGGATACGGAGAATGTTCTAGATACTTTAAGAGATTCGGACATCCATCACACGAGATGACCAGAGTTGCGATAAACGGACCTTTACCAGATTTTGACTTAACCGGATTCGCATATATAGAATCATTCGAGTTTACAGAAAATCTCCATCCGATTACTTATGTTTGGTTTGGAAGACATTTTTCAGAAAAATGTTGGGTTCCAATAGTACTATTACGATATATGCTTGATGTTAAAATTTTAATATCTTTACAGGTGAGTGAAGCAATTATATCGTATCGGTCACAGAAGCAAGTTTGGTTACCAAAACCAAATAGATTTAATATTGATGATGCCAGGAAAGAATTTCCTGATCTCAATGAAGATGACATTATTAAAATTACTAATAATATACGTAAATGCAGGGACGGGCACGATGAGAAACTTGCAAAAGATCTTAGTAGAAAGATAATCGGTAAATTTACACAAGGAGGATCATATGATCATAAACGACACTGTGCAAGATTAATTATGGACGATGCTGAACTTGATTTTATAATCACTGATACAACGGAAAAAAACACATTTATAAGTCGAAGTAATGCTTATTTATCAGACGGAACCAAACTAGGTACAATTGTGAGCTATATTGATGGTAACTCACCGCAGTTTGCTCATTTAAGATCTTCGATGCTAGCTTACGTTTCGATAAATCTACTGTCTATGATAAATAGATTTCCTCGTTACGCTGTCAGAGTTGCCACGGATTCGTTTTATATAAATAAAAAATATACGGATTTATTAAAACCGCTACTTGGTAATGGTGAATGGGGATCATGGAGAATAAAACAAGAAAATATATTTAGTTATTCTGAATCTGCCGACGTTGAAATTAAGGAAATATATTACAAAAATAATGATCAAGTATCAAAGTCATCAGCACCATCTGTATATGATCCTGTGGCTAGACATAAAGCTGTTTATCTTAACGGATACGGTGGTTCAGGTAAGACAACACGTGCGATTAAATTATTCCTGAACAACAATTCAGATATAATTGTTTTGACACCGACACATAAACTCGCCAGAGAAATAAAATAACAAGGAGTAAAATCATGTACATATCATAGTTTCTTCAGATGGTTCGGAGACACATGGACTCCTGAGCGAATGGGTGAGAAATATATACCTAAATATATTATATGGGACGAGATATGCACGGTGTCGTTAGAAATATTAAAAACATTTCTTGATTGGTTATTGACAAAGAATACTGCTGTAATTATGTGTGGTGATCATGGTCAACCACCACCCTTTATTGGTCAATGTCCACATGAATGGCTGAAGAATAATGTAGATTATTATGAAGAAATAAATGATGACCATAGAGCTATTGATGAACCGCTGAAAGAACTTAAAAGGTTAATCAGACTACAGCCAGATAAAATACAATGTGAGATAATGCGTAAAGTAATTCCAGAAACTACTATGAATGATTTTTTGAATTTATGGAGACCTGCTGATTTGATAGTCGCAAGTAGAAAGATAGTTCGTGATGAACTACAAGAGAAATTATTTCTGTTACATAAAGAAAAATTTTCAGATCTACCTGTACCATTATGCTATCGCCCAGCAGATACTCGACGACAGAATATTGATGTTGAAATTCCTGGTGGTGGGATACAAAATCTTGTCTTGAATGAAATTGTTTTGGTTGCTGTTGATGTTGTTGAGAATGCGCTGAGTATGGATAAATCGCCATGGACGTTAGGATACGCTATAACGATTCACTCATCACTGGGATTAACTATTTATGATACAAATGACTGGATTATAGATGATCGGATCGAATGGTCAAATTTAGTCTATCTCGCAGTATCTCGAGTCAGAAGAATATATCAACTACATAGGGTTATTATGAATTTTACAGAAAATAATAATCAAACTGTTAGCAATGACGTAATAAGAAAAAACTATCTGGTTATAAACAATGTGACAAAAAAAAATAAGCGTGACTTTGATATTGATACTGAATTTATTATAACACTTAAACAACGACAGAATAATCATTGTGCAAGCTGTAACTGTAATATGTTATGGCAATATTCGAATAATAATCCAAGACAATTCACCGTAGACAGAATTAATAGTGATCTTGGTCATACACGTGAAAATGTGATGCTGACCTGTCTTGAATGTAATCGACGTCGGGGCGCTGGACGCCCTGGTGCTAATTTACATAAGTGAAGGTGGTGGTAATTGTGTGTCTTTAGGAATTACTAGTAATTGTTCACGTAAAAATCCACGTTGAGGAGCAGTTGAATCTAGTCTGTAGATTGTAGATCTACCAGTGGATCTTACCACGCTAAAAATTGTATGTGTAGTCACACTCCAGATAGGATCAGTTGCTCTTTTTTTACTACCTTCACGTTCACCAGGTTCATATAAATATCTTACAGTTACATTACCTAATACTGGTTGAGAGGAAGATTCACGTTGGTGTATTGGTATATATATTTTTTTGCAATTGCATTAAAAGGTTTCATGGAAGTTGCACGAGTAATTTCATTATTTAACGCAGCTATCACACTTCGTAACCTTGCAACCCATTCTCGAGATCTTTCCCCCGACTTAAAGTCAGTAGATATTTCCTTTGCATATTGATATCCAAATAACCGCTCAGCAAGTGTTCGATTAAATCATTCAACGATTGCCTGATCACGATGAATTTCAGTGTGTCCTCGTCTGATTTTAAAGTTATGTTTTTTCATCAACGATAATACTGCACCAAGAAATTCTTTGCCAGGATCAACTTGTAATAACTGTGGCCATCGTAGACCACCACGTTGATAAATTCGCTCAAACACAGAAGCAACTTCAGATGCTGTCTTTGTTGATAATGGTTCCGCTTCTTTATATCTACTTGCAACGTCAACGACAGTCAATGCGTATTTGTATGTGCGTGATTGACGTCTGCCAATTTTAATGGTGTCATGTGGTAAAAATAAAATATCTGCTTGATGAACTTCATTAGGGGTGCTGACATCAAAATGTGCGTACTGAATTTTTTTAGGTGGTGGTAGATAAATTTGCCATATTGCCTGTCGTGCTAACCACGTTGCAGCAACAGAACGTGCTTCAGCAAGTTTAGTAATCGCTGCTCTGCCTCTCCAATATCCTCTTGGGCTATAATAAATGGATTCTATTATAATAGTTATATAATTAATTACCAGCCCCTAACATTATTTTACTTTTCATGGCAGTTTTTACTAGAAAACTAGCGAGTTTTTCTCTGACAGATTTATTAGGTATAGAATTTAACGCATGTATCAATTTTACATCTGCGAGATGCCGTTGTTGTAAATTTTTACTTTTATACGCAACGTCATGAACATGACACGCTTGATCAATCTTATTTATTGGATACTCTCCTGGTCTTGGTTGATCTTGATCATCAAGTCGGATATCAAGTCGAGTTCCAGGACCACAATAATTATATCCAGGATGATGTTTCTCACCGGGGTATTTAGCCCATGGAACTCCTGGTAATTTCCCTAATGAAGCGGTGATATCTCCACCGTTCTTCGTCGATGAAATAAATTTATATTTTTTTTTGTGCCACATTCTACACATTTACCTGTGATTGCATGTCTTTTATTTTTTGTTGTTATTGTTGTTAATCCAGTGGTATGGGTAGGTGCTCTGCATCGAACGCAATATAAATTCATGTTATTTATTATATGAATATAATTGACTTTTCTGCGACACAAAAACAAGAACCAGTAAAGCACCATCCAGCGCTACCGAATTCTATCAGAATGATTATAATAGGCCCATCTGGATCAGGCAAAACACAATTATTGCTTAATCTGATAATGCGATGGCTCAAGTGGGATAAATTATATTTGGTAGCACCATCTGTAGATGATCAACGGTGTTATGAAGTACTTAAAGATTTTAATGAAAATGCAAAATTGCTGAATAAAGACGACAATGATGTTGTTGATTTTATTACCGATATTGATGAAGCCCCATCTGTAGATGACCTAGATGGATTTATTAATAACCTCGTAGTATATGACGATATTATGTTAGATAAACAATCAAATCCAGCTAGAATATTTTCTCGAGGTAGACATAAAAATACAGACGTGATTTATATTACTCAGCGATATACACAAATACCTAGAGTGATCAGAGATAACTGCAATATTTTAGTCGTGTTTAATGGAGTAGATAATTATACCTTACAAAATATTTATTTTACTTGGTGTTCAGGGGATATGGACATGATTAAGTTTAAAAACTTCTTTTCAAAAGCACAAACTGTTCCGTTTGGATTTATAACAATAAATCTACATGACCCAAGATCTAGATATCGTATAGGTCTGGATAAAATCTTTGGTTAATTATAGCAGCAGAGAGGGTGAACGACAAAATTTGAGTGACTCGGCGAGTAAACGAGTCGTATAAAAATTTGAAAAAAAATACGTCAACGATGGAATAACAAAAATGAGCTAACCCAGACGATTTATTGTCTGTTCTCAACCGTATGAAAATATACTCGGTTAGAGGCTTCAGTTTAACGTTATTGACCCTGTTTTTTCAGCCTCTGTAGGAACCTTTATTTTTGCTCACGGGCTCGTGCAAAAAGTTGTAGGGTTCACCCTCTCTGCTGCTACAGGAGAGCGTTATGTAACTACTGACAGGAAATCATACGCTAGCATGGCAGAGAGCATGATGCTGAGAAGGGTTGAGGACAACCTACAACTGTACTTGACTCCATTGATCTTTTGCCGCCTGCCTTCACAGTCGACGTGATAAATATATCTGCCTGATTGAACCACCAGTGAGGGTTTTTCAGGAAAGCGCTATGTAATTGCTGATTGGAAAGTTTATGTAAAGTACTGATTAGATTGAGTTAAGCAAATAATGTCAGGGAAGAATTATGTAACAACTGACAAGAAAGCGCTATGTAATTACTGATTAGTAAGCGTTATATAACTAATGGCTGGAAGACATTATGGAACTTGAAACGGGAAAGCTTTGTGCAACATTTAACAGGAAAGTGCTATGGTGGAGCTCTACACTTTATTTTTTTCATAGGGTTAGATTTTGGAAGAAAAAATTCCCAAGTTTTACTCACCGGTTATCCTGGCTATTTTAAAAAAAAGGCCTTGTATATCTCATGCATTGTTCAAAGCAATGGCGTACTAAGGGGGGGGGGAGGCGGCGGGCGGTCCACCCTGGGTGACAGCCTGAAAGGAGGGGGGGGGTGCAGTCGGGAGAGTTTAAATAACAGTGCAAGTTTAAAAACCAAATGAAAAATTCACCAAAGTAATAGTTATTTCAAATTTGCTTATGACAGCACTGTGCTGTTTATAAATCAATTTGCAAACATAACAAATTTTCTATGTGTTTACATTTTAAAATTATTTGGGGAGATGCCGAAAGGAAGGATCCAATCCGGGTGCCAACTTGTTATAGGAACACCCCTGGTTCAAAGAACTTTTAATTTATTTTGGTGCATGATTGGTCATTTTCATTTCCTGGACTTCAGAGGTAAATTGTAAAGAAAGAGCCGATGACTTTGTTTACATTTTATATATTTTGTAATTCATTCCTTGCTCTTTCAGAAGCTGGTATTGTCTAGTGTGGCAAATTCGTTTTCCCTATTTGAACAACTGCCAGAGAAATACATTAGACTAATTCAGGCTAAATTTTCGAGCACATGTGAGCAGTCATTTTGGTTTGAGCTGTGTGCTGAGACCATGTACTGTTTCCACAAGTACAATATCCAAAGAAATTTCAGCCACATATCCACATATATGAAATGTCAAAACAGTAGACTGTCCAAAAGTAGATTTTCACAGATTTCCGAGAGTACCGGACTCTATATACAGTACGAGAGAAACTCCCTGTATATATTACATGTTCTGCCATTGCATAACAACGACTGATCAAACGAACTTGCAGTTACTATTTTTTTTTAATGTGTTAGTTGATCTTTTACGACTCTGTGGTCTCAAAATAACTCATAGAAAAGGATGAGAAGCAACAAGCTTTGTAAAATTCAACAAATAATTTATTTTCTTAGAATACAAAGAAACAAATGCGAAAAATTGACTTGCGGTATTGCGAAATTCCAAACAATCCTAGAATTTACAACACAAGTTTTAATGACTAAAGTTCTGAATAAACTTTAGTAGTGGAAATCCAAATTAAATCCAACACTGAAAGTGTTGATGTGCCTGTGGTGGCTCGTGTGGTGGTGACGTGCCAACGGTCTTTTGTTGGATAACAATAATACAGTCCTAGAATACATCCTTATTTGAAATTTCACTATAAATTCATGTCTCTATTTCCAAGAATGTTATTTTTTGGAGAGCACCTTGTATTTCCAGTGAATAAGTAACCTAAATAAATAAAACTCCAGCCCAAACGAATTACTGGACAGAACAATAATACAACTGGTTCTGCCACGATCTTAAACCATGAATGAATAATTTCTAAAAGAACAAGATTTTATAGTCCAATACTTGCCTTAGGTCACAATTAGCATTTTTTTTAGAAAACTATTATCTCATGGAAAAAAAACCTTCCAGAAGGTTCATAATGTTTACACTTAGTTAAAGTTAGAATATAAAATGTGGTAAATACAGTGTCCTTGACTCAGGTACAAATTATAATCCTAACAGTTAAACCATATTCATAGGGAAACTATTTAGCTATGTATTACTTGTTTACAGAAATGTTTTTAAAAAATCAATGTTTCAGGTGAAGTAGAAAATGAAGTTGAGTTTGGACAAGGTCAAGTCCAACATGCAATCGTACAATATCAATAGCATATAATGAAATTAAATTTTATTTAAAGAAAAGTAACAAGCAATGCAAATTAAATGTAGATAACAGTTAGTTTAAACATCTCTGATTCTCACCACAGAGACGTGTTATGTACTAATTAAATCCTCGTGTTTGGAATAAGGCAACCACACTTCAAGCCGTCTGTGTTGACAAAACATATCACGCAGATACATGTCGCTCTGATAAAGTAAGGAAAACTGCACATGTTGTTCTTCTATTTTGGGAACCGCACATGTTGTTCTTCTATTTTGGGGACCCCACGTGTTGTTCTTCTTTTGGAGGGGGTTGGGGGTTGGTAATATTATAAAACTGTATGTCAATAAATATGCTAAAATTAAAGATTCACGAATCTTTAATTACGCCGACAAATTGTCATTTACAATAGATCGTTTACGAATAAAAACAATTTATTAAAACTGAAATAATTTTTTTGTTGCCGGGCATTTTTTTTTTTCAAAGGAATGATGAGCTACAAAAGGAAGTAATGAAAAAGGAAAAACAATAATTGCATGGCATGTACTGATAACTTCCAAGCCAACTGCCTTCGCACGGCTATGATTCTCACACCGAATTAACTGCCCTTTTGTTATGTAGAAAATTGTCTCACTTTTCTTCTATCACACACATTGCAAAGTTAATGTTGAGGTTCCTTCGTCCATTGCGATCTTTATAATTTTTGGACTAATTAAAGATGAAAACTTTGCACCTCACTGACCCATATGGCCGACACTAAGCTTGAAAAGCCCGCTGTAGTTAGGTGCTGTCATGATGTGTGATATTCGACGTCATTTTATGTTGCCCATCAGAATGCGCAGAAACCATAGTGCCAATTTGTCTTTAAATTCTTGAATGATGTCTTACGTCATACATCACTACGTAAAGTTGCACAATTTTTGTATTTTATTACATAAAATGATAGGAGTAACGGACGAAAAAACATCGACGCAAAACAAAACAAAGATGCAAAGATCGCAGTAGAAAAAAGGCGACTTGCCCATTTAGTTTGCAATTTGTGTCGTACAAATAAGAACGTTGAGTGCAATAGGCACTTTATGTTGCAGTAGACAGATGTTCAGATGCGTGGACAGGTAAACGGACAGACGCAAACGCGTCTTTGCAAATTAATAATAATAATAATAATAATAATAATAATAATAATAATAAGAAGAAGAAGAAGAAGAAGAAGAAGAATTAATAATAATAATAATAATAATAATAAGAAGAAGAAGAAGAAGAAGAAGAAGAAGAAGAAGAAGAAGAAGAAGATGATGATGATGATGATGATGATGATGATGTGAACATTTATAAAACGACAGTTGCCTTAATATACAAAGGAACGCAGAAGGAGATCATAGACACTATTATATTGTTCTGTGGGCTTCACCTTGTTCAAAGGCATCATGTCTTAGTCTGTCTCACATAATATCGGCGAAATCGAAAATTGCACAAATATAAGTTTCAGCAAGTAGATATGAGTTTAAATGATTTTGATACTATGTGCTAAAATTCTTGATTTGCTAAAACATTTATTGGTCATTAGCTACGACATGTACTGTCCCTGGCCTAGATAAATCAAGTGAAAACTTTGCATTGGATGCTAAATAAGAGCTTGTCACTTACACACTGCTTTGGATCATAGCATATAACTATGACGCTACGGCTATGTACAAAGGGAGACAACTGCACCATGCGATTGACATATCTCCCTGGGAGTTTTCTCTGTGAGACCGGTGTTAAATTAGTAACAGAAAAGAGTGAAAGGCAACAAGCTTTGTAAAATTTAACAAATAATTTATTTCCCATGAATACAAAGTGAAAATGAGAACAAAAAATCTTACGGTATTGCGAATTAAATCCAAATGTAATGTAAGAGTGACAGACACAAGTCCTAATGATATAAATTCCTGAATAAAATTCAGGACAAGTCCAGAATAAATCCAAAACTGACGGCGATGATGTGTCTGTGGTAGCTTGTAGAGTGTTTAAGTGCCAACGGTCTTTTGTTTGAATCACAGTAAGTTAATTCCAGATTTGAATTCGCTATAGATTCCAGTGAATGTCTTGTATCCAAGAATTTTATCAGAGCACTTTTGCATTTCCAGAGAAAATAATCATTGGAGTTCAAAAATTTGAAGAAATAAAATTTCCAGCCAAAAATTAAATACTGGACACAACACATATTACAACCTAAACGTGCTAGGTCTTAAAGCACAAAAAA
>JAECUM010037450.1:0-37622 GCA_016617855.1 Megalonaias nervosa
GTGTGTGTGTGTGTGTGTGTGTGTGTGTGTGCATGGCTTTAAAGTACTGGTGTGTTACAATAAACAATCAAGCAGTTATATCAATACTTTTAGTATATCAAATTGTGATCTACCCATGGCGCATCAATACTCATATATAAACATTGTTTCAACCGTAGATTATATTTCAACAACAGGCTATTGCTTCTGTACTCTTTAAATCAGTGATGCATATCGACTTATTAATCATTAGATACGTTTGAAAATAACGAAAATGAATGTTAATAATCCCCGTTTTCTAAATTAATTAATCATGGAAAACAATTTCATTGAAATCCTTTCTGATTTCCCTTCTCCTTCTCATGCATAAGGGACAAAATGCGGGCAAATCTGTGCAGTGAGAGAAAAAATGAATTTGGACCCTATCTCACCCTTGAAACTGAACTTACAACAAGTAATCTTCAAGAATCTGAGTCGTCGTAACGGTGTGAACACTTCCCACGGGCTTTAAATACAGTGTTCCCAATACCAATGATACAAAGTTACAATAGCCAGTCGAGGCTGTAAGGTACATGTCCTGGTAAGAAGGCACACGCACGCATGTAATGCAATCTATTTGATGCTTTGCACGTTTCTGGGTTGTTTCCTTTTGTATAAAACCTATAATAAGGATCTAAGTATAGGTTATTTAATATTTGAAACATTGTCCGAAGGCCGCTCCCTCCCCTTCTCTCTCATTGTGTTGGTCGGTAAGGCAGCCGACTAAATCGATTGTTACGTGTAGGCTCGTACAAATGTAACAAAAGAAAAGAGTGAAGTCAACAAGCTTTGTAAATTTTAAGAAAATAATTGATTTCCCTAGAAAACAAGATAAAAATATGAAATAGGACTTACGGTTTGTGAAAATAGTCCAAACATTAATCCTAGAATTGAGAAATATAAGTCCTATCACTAAACAGTTCTAATTGAATCCAGGTTCGAATCTCACTGAAGTTCCAATATGGAAGGCGATGACGTCAGATGAGGTCGTTGTACTGATGGCAACAATTCCTCGTTGAAACACAATTTTAATGTTCTGTTTAGAATTCCAGACTAAATTTCCACTGAATATCTTTTGTCCCAGAAATTTTATAAAAAAAGAACACTTGTTTTGTTTTCTAGGGAATAAGAATTATTAAATCCCAAAAGATAGACGAACTTCAGAAAAAAACTGGCAACAACAATAAAAACCTCTTGAGCCCTCGAGGTTTAAAATACGACTGAATAGATCTAGTAGAAAATGGCTGTTTTAAGCCTCGATTTTAGGTCACATAGTGGCTCACGTGACGAGCTACGTGATTTACTAATTTGAACAACGCAAATAAAAAAAATGCTATTTATCACGTAGGCCTTGAAAGAACTTAGCGAATATTACTATAAGATTCAATAAAAAAAAAAAAGTTGTTTACAAATTAGAGCTATCACGCAAGCAGATCATGACCTTGGTAATAACCAATCGTATTCACCCGATGTTTACAAGATCTATGAACCAGGGTCAGCTAAAATTAATGCTGAAGTAACCGTTATAATCTAATCGGGTCAAGCCAATTTTCCGAAAAGAGACTCAAATCCAATGAAAATTATCATTACAATAAAATGTAATGAAACAAAATTAAATTAAAAAAAGAATTTAAAACTAACACACACAAGTAATTAAATTACATATACGTAACACGATCAACAAGGAAACAAAGGGATGGACAATAAATAAGTGCTTTTATAGCAAATCTTCCCATCAACCCACCACCACCACATCTCTCTCTCTCTCTCTCTCTCTCTCTCTCTCTCTCTCTCTCTCTCTCTCTCTCGGGACCACCGCATGAAGATACTGGCGAATATCCATGAAGAAAGCGAGCGTAGCGGATTTTCGTCTGTGCCATGCGATGATGTCTCTGGACGTATGTATGAAGATAAAATTTACATTCAGCTGACCAGACGGAAAGGGGAAAGATAGAAATGGAGGATAAAAAAAGCAGTATCGTCGGTAGTAATGTTAATTAAAGTATAATAATAACTTAAGATCAACTGTAATACATTTAAAGGTTTGAACTTACTCTTGTAGGTTCGTCATTTTGCTTAAGCTAGTTTATATTTCCCATTAGTTTCAGTATACTCTCAGGTAAGTGAATGGCTGCGCCTTCATTGTTCAAGAAGGTAATCATGACGTGGTTCGTAGTCCTCTACTTTCTTTATTTAAACCATTTCTGATGTCTAAATCATGCATGTATGATACATTTTAATCAACATGAATCAAAATAAAAGCTCAGAACAAAAATAGAAGCAACCGATCAGTTTGCAAAGAGGCTTGCAAATAACCCGAAAGGTAAAGAACTATATTTTGTAACAAGCACAGTGGTCAGGGATGTGAAGAGTTCATTCCCTCCATCAATGCATAGTTGTCTGTTGTCGATCTTAACATAGTTGGAAATGCAAGTATGTGTATTTGTATGAGCAGCAGGGAGGGTGAACAGACCATTTTGTTTGGAGACCTTATTTATGAAAAATAAACCTTCCTACGAAAATGAAATCTCAAGGTCAGTAATGTTAAACCAAAACCTCTCTCAGGACATGAGATTTCTCTAATTGGGTTAGCTCATTTTGTTGCATCATCACTGACGCGCGTTTTTATTTTATGGTGTGTTTACGTGCTGGTCACTCAACGCTGGTCGTTCACCATCCCTGCTGCTATAATTAACCAAAGATTTTATCCAGACCTATACGATATCTAGATCTTGGGTCATGTAAATTTATCGTTATAAATCCGAACGGAACAGCTTGTGCTTTTGAAGAGAAGTTTTTAAATTTAATCATGTCCATGTCCCATGAACACCAAGTATAATAAATATTTTGTAAAGTATAATTATCTACTCCATTAAACACAATTAATACATTACAATTATCTCTGATCACTTCTGGAATTTGTGTGTATTTCTGAGTTAAATAAATCACGTCTGTATTTTTGTGACGGCCTCGCGAAAATATCCGAGGTGGATTTAATTGTTTGTCCAGCATTACATCGTCGTAAACTAAGAGATTATTGATACATCCATCAAGATAATCTATGGATGGAGCTTCATCGATATCGGTAATAAAATCAATAACATCATTATCTTTATCAGGACACATCAGCGACTTTGCATTTTCATTAAAATCTTTAAGTACTTCGTAACATCGTTGATCATCTACAGATGGTGCTACTAAATATAATTTATCCCACTTGAGCCATCGCATTATCAGATTAAGTAATAATTGCGTTTTACCAGACCCAGATGGGCCAAGTATAATTGCTCTGATGGAATTTGGTAGCGCTGGATGATGTTTGACTGGCTCTTGTTTTCGTGTCGCTGAGAAGTCAATTATATCCATATAATAATAATATGAATATATATTGTGTTCGATGTAGAGCACCCACTCATACCAGTGGATTAACAACAATAATAACAAAAAATAACAGGCGCGCACTTACAGGCAAGTGTGTGAGATGTGGTACAAAAAAATATACATTTATTTCATCGACAAAGACAGGTGGAGATATTGCTGCTTCGTTAGGTAAATTACCAGGAGCTCCATGGGCAAAGTATCCTGGTGAAAAACATTTACCTGGATATAATTATTGTGGTCCAGGAACCCGACTTGATATTCGACTTGACGAACGAGATCAACCAAGACCTGGAGAGTACCCAATAAACGCGATTGATCAAGCGTGTCACGTTCATGATGTCGCGTATAAAAATCCAAAATTTGCAACAACGACATATTGCAGATGTAAAGCTGATTCACGCATTAAATTCCATAAAAAATAAATCTCTCAGAGAAAAACTTGCTAGCTTCCTAGTAAAATCTGCGATGAAAGGTAAACTAGTGCTAGGGGCTGGTAATTAAATTAGACAACTATTATAATGGAATCTATTTATTATAGCCCAAGAGGATATTGGAGAGGCAAAGCAGCAATTAGTAAACTTGCTGAAGTAGCAAAAGTCTCACGTGCTGTTGCTGCAGCGTGGTTAGCGCGACAGGCAATATGGCAAATTTATCTACCACCACCTAAAAAAATTCAGTATGCACATTTTGATGTCAGTACTCCCAATGAAGTTCATCAAGCAGATATTTTGTTTTTACCACATGATACCATTAAAATTGGTAGACGTCAATCACGCACATACAAATATGTGTTAACTGTCGTTGACGTTGCAAGTAGATATAAAGAAGCAGAACCACTGTCAACAAAAACAGCAACTGAAGTTGCATCTCCGTTTGAACGAATTTATCAACGAGGATCCGGACCACAAGGTGGTCTACGATGGTCACAGTTGCTACAGGTTGATCCTGTCAAAGAATTTCTTGGTGCAGTATAATCGTTGATGAAAAAAATATAACGTTAAAATCAGACGAGGACACACTGAAATTCATCGTGATCAGGCAATCGTTGAACGATTTAATCGAACACTTGTTGAGCGGTTATTTGGATATCAATATGCAAAGGAAATATCCACTGACTTTAAGTCCATGGAGAGATCTCGTGAATGGGTTGCAAGGTTACCAAGTGTGATAGCTGCGTTAAATAATGAAATTACTCGTGCAACTTCTATGAAACCTTCTAATGCGATCACAAAAAAATATATACCAATACACCGACGTGAATCTTCTTCTCAACCAGTACTAGGTAATGTTACCGTAAGATATTTATATGAACCTGGTGAACTTGAAGGAGGTAAAAAAAGAGCAACTGATCCTATCTGGAGTGTGACCACACATAAAATTTCCAGCGTGGTAAGGTTCACTGGTAGACCTGCAATCTACAGATTAGATTCAACTGCTCCTCAGCGTGGATTTGTACGCGAACAATTACAAATAATTCCTAAAGACACACAATTACCACCGCTTTCACTTTTGTAAACTTGCACAAGGGTGTCCAGCGCCCCGACGTCGATTACATTCAAGACAGGTCAGCATCACATTTTCGCGTGTGTGACCAAGACTACTGTTAATTCTATCAACGGTAAATTGTCTTGGATTATTATTTGAATACTGCCACAACATTACTGCGTTACAATTCGCACAATGATTATTCTGTCGTTGTTTTAGTGTAATAATAAATTCAGCATCCATATCAAAGTCGCGATTATTTTTTTTTTTTGTCACATTGCTTATAGCTCGCTAATTTTTTCTTGATGTCGACAAAGTTGTTAGTGACTTCTTCGGTTATTACGCAATCCATGATAGCCCTGTGCAGTTGAGATATTCTTCTGACTCGAGACACTGCAAGATAAACTAAATTTGACCACTCAATACGATCATCGACAATACAAATATTTGTATCAGTAATAGTTAATCCCTGTGACAAGTGAATCATTATAGCGTATCCTAACGTCCACGGCGATTTATCCATGCTCAACGCACTCTCAACAACATCAATAACAATTAAAACAATATCATTTAGCATAAGATTTTGTATTCCACCACCAGGAATCTCAACATCAACATTTTGTCGTCGAGTTTCTGCTGGGCGATAACATAATGGTACAGGTAGATTTGAAAATTTTTCTTTATGTAACGTAAATAATTGTTGTTGAAGTGTATCGCGAACTATTTTTCTACTTGCATCTATCAAATCAGCAGGTCTCCATAAATTCCAAAAATCATTCATAGGAGTTTCTGGAATTATTTTACGCATTATCTCACACTGTATTTTATCTGGCTGTAATCTTATTAATTTTTTAAACTCTTTCAGTGATTTATCAATAGCTCTTTTGTCATTAGTTATTTCTTCGTAATAATCTACCAATGGTTTCAGCCACTCATGTGGAGACGATCCAATGAAAGGTGGCGGTTGACCATGATCGCCACACATTATCACAGCAGTATTCTTCAATAACAGCCAATCAAGAAATATTTTTAATACCTCCAGCGACACCGTGCAAATCTCGTCCCAGATAATAGTTTTAGGAATGTATTTCTCACCCATCCGCGATGGAGTCCATGTGTCTCCGCACCATCTGAAGAAACGATGGCATGTACATGATTTTACTGCTCGTTCTTTTATTTCCCTGGCGAGTTTATGTGTCGGTGTAAAACAATCATATCAGAACAATTATTAAATAATTCAATCGCGCGTGTTGTTTTACCTGAACCACCACACCCATTAAGATAAACGGTTTTACGTCTAGCCACAGGATCATATACAGATGGCAACAGCGCAGTTGTCGATGACAATTCTGATATTTGATTATTCTTGTAATATATTTCTTTAATTTCAACGTCGGCAGATTCAGAATAACTAAGTATATCTTCATGTTTTATTCTCCATTCGCCCCATGATGCATGATTGTTAATATGCAAATGTTTTAACAAATCCGCATATTTTTTATTAACATAAAATGAATCTGTCGCGACTCTGACTGCAATCAGAGGAAATCTGTTTATCGTTGATAATAGATTTATCGAAACGTACGCAAGCATCGATTATCTTAAATGAATAAACTGCGGTGACTCGCCATCAGTATAGCTCACAATTGTACCTAATTTTGTTCCGTCTGATAAATAAGCATTACTTCGACTTATAAATGTGTTTCTCTCCGTTGTATCAGCAATTATAAAATCGAGTTCAGCATCGTCCATAATTAGTCTTGTACAATGTCGTTTATGATCATATCATCCTCCTTGCGTAAATTTACCGATTATTTTTCTGCCGAGATCTTTTGCAAGTTTCTCATCGTGTTTTTTTCCTGCATTTACGTATATTATTAGTAATTTTAACAATATCATCTTCGTTAAGATTAGGAAAATCACTCCTAGCATCATTAATATTAAATATATCCGGTTCTGGCAACGAAACGTGTTTCTGCACGCGGTATGATATAATAGCTTCACTCACTTTTAACGATATTAAAATTCCAGCATTAAGCATGTAATGTAATAGTACTATTGGAGCCCAACATTTTTCTGAAAAATGTCTTCCAAACCACGCATAAACAATCGGATGGAAATCCCCGTAAAACTCGAACGACTCTATACAGGCGAATCCGGTATTCAGAACACTCTCCGTATCCAAGAAAACTTCCAGGATAACATGCTAACATATCAACTGACATAACGTCTCTATAATCGTATTTAGTATTCCACAATCCACCGTGTCCGTATTCCACACAACTGTGTTGGACATCTTCAAGTAATTCCAATCTTGTCGGTTTCCATGAATTTTTCTCCTGAGCAGCGTGAGCAGCAACTGATGGAACGGTAAAACAATTATTCAGTAATTGTCCAACCTTAATATCATCAGAGGTATATTTTAATGCAAGATTTTTCATTTCTTCGTGGAGAGATTCTGTACGATAAATATCACCATTAGACCGTACAAACTGATCATGATAATCATATTCCGAACTTTGAAACAGCCAAACAGATACAGGGTCACTTTTACTGATATTTCTGATAAAATCAAATATATGACCATTATAAAATTTAACCGTTCTGTCTCTTGGAAATATTGTTACTGCCACAGTCCATGCATGTGCGTTATGATCAATAGTATCTATCGAAGCTCCTCTTGATTCATATTTCGGTTTGTACAAAATCACTCCGGTTAACGTCTTCACTGTTATTGGGAATTTTGATTTCTTTCCCAGCTCAGCAACGTCGCTGATAGACGCTCCGGTATCTTTAACTGCTTCTGCCCACGTATTTATTTTTTACGTCGTAAATCTGTTAAAACGTTTCCGCGTATCGAGTTTGTGAAGTGTTCTGTAAACCCGTTCAGCTACACAATTTATTCTTGACGAAGTCAAGGATGACAGTTTCATAGATATGAGATCATTAACGTTAGGTTTATTTTATTTAACGGATATATTGCGTACAAAACCGTAGTCACAGGATAATCTCGTTCATAATACGGTTTGCCAATACCAGTCAGTATTCCTGGTTTGGAATTTTTACCGAGAACAATATTATTTCCTGACTGCATGCGGACAGAATCACGTTTGTCACGGATAATCCAAGTGTCATCGTCTGTCTTCACAATAAATTTTATTAAAATAAAATATCTTTGAACATCAAGGTAGTCAATAATCTCTCTTCCTCGTTTGTCATTCATTACTTCGACAGTATTTCCAATTCTGAATGTCGACCACACATGAACCGCACCATCGTTGCGAAATTCCTTCTTGGCTTCACGTATACGTTTAGTTATATCCTTATTCGCTAAAGCCAGATCTTGCATCGAAAAACTAAATTTATATTTCTGCAGTCTGTCAAGATCAAATCTAGCTCCCGCTGAGACGGCGGAAGGTTCAATTGTGGATAATTCCTGCATTATTATAATTAAGACAAATATATATTTAAATTGAATTTTAATTATGTATATATGATTCAAACAAAGAATCAATGCCATTGGCTCAAAATCGGATATATTTCTCCTTGTAACAAAACTTGCGTAAACGAATTCTGCGGTTATCATATCAGTGCGTTAGACACGGAGATCTAGGACCAAAACCGTGTGTGCGGTGTGGTGTTGGAGTCAGAGGAAAAATTCAGCTGTGTGCGCAATGTGGTGGTAAAAATACAGAGAGCTGAAACGATATTACGATAAAAAAAATAACACCTTAACATCGTCAGGTGAATCTCCTACAAAAACCGCAGAAGATTATCTCGCCAGATTTTCAAAATAATGATTTAGACAAATAATATTATTATATAAATGGAGCAAAATGAGTTTGTGAAAATCCAATCATTATAAATTATGAAGCATCTCGTGATGGTGTAATTAGGCACTGTAGATTAAAGAAACCAGTCGGTAGTGTTGATAAATTTGGTTATTTTAGATTTAATACCAGTGGAAATAAAAATTATTTATCACATAGGTTCGTGTTCGAGTGTTATTTTGGACTAATCAAAGATGGACTTGTAATCGATCACATCAGTGGTGATAAACTTGATAACTCGCTTGATAACTTGCGAATTGTTACACAAAGGCAAAATTGTATGTTTGGAAAGTCTGGCGGCGCACAATACGCAAGGGCTGTTAAATCTGTAAATACAGATGGCGAAGAAATTATATTTAAATCAATTAATTCTGCTGGTAAACATTTTAACATAGTACCGCCTTCAGTAAAATGCGTGGCAGATAATATCACAAAATCTGCATTTTCAAAAACATTTGGACAAAAAATCAAATTCCAGTATATTTTTATGGTATCAGATGATTAAGCGAGACAACTCCGTCAAGCATAACTTAGTAAATCAAGCACTTGTCGTGCTTGTTGTTAATGTTATATGACAGTAATATTCTTATTTTACTTGCGAATCTTAGCATCGGTATATTTTTCCTTATTGTATGTGTTATTTCGTCCATTATAATTTCATAAAAATAATAAAAATATCGTTCATAAAAATGATATGTAATTGTGTGTACTCTAGTCCGCAGCAAAATCCATTTGTCTTCAAAATACATGCATGTAACACAACAATAGAGATTTTATACAGTTTGAATGCCCCATAGGACACTAATGTTTCCAAGAAGCCCATTGTTCCATCATGTAATCTGATAACCTGAGTCACACATTGTCTATGTTAGATTATCGGCTAATATATCTCAACAGTGAATAAATGTACATCAGGTTATTTTTAGACAGTAGTAAGTATATTGCCATCTGGCATGTGTTCATGTAACTGATCGATGTTTTAGTATCCTTGGCAACGGTTGGCTACATGAATACAGACTTTTAACTTGGCAGAAATGCGGGTCTCATAATACTATAGATTTAACAGTGTATTTTGGAAATTGAAATAAATTCACATTTTACAATAATTGTGATTTTATTCAGATGTCCACACTACAGTTTACAATAATTGTGATTTTATTTTGTATACTTACGTAAGTGCCTGCGCTTCAGCATTAGGTAATTTCATAATAATTTTTAGACACACACACACACACACACACACACACACACATATATATATATATATATATATATATATAAGGAAATCCGGTGGTCGATTGCTAACGCGTTGGATTCTCATACTCGAGGTCCTGAGTTCTATTCTCGTGACCGGCACATTGCCGGCGAGGGCGATATTACGCCAAAATTCTCTTATTAGTGGGGCTCCGCCGCCCCTTCGGAATTCAACGGAAATTTGTACTCTCTCCATCATATCACTTGGTGGGTGTGTTTTTTACACACTCCCCGGGTTGATTATGGAGGAGAGTGTGCAAATTTCTATTGAACGTAGAGAAGGCCCGTTGTACATGTCTGTCCTTAAGATAAGTTAGTTAAGTCTACATATTTAAACTGTCCTTAGTGTTGTATTTGTGCTGTCCTGTGCCGTCCCTATAAATATATGTAAATATTTAAATACATTACTGTAAATACGTACTGTAAATACGTGACTGTAAATATATTACTGTAAATATGCTTGCTGTAAATACGATACTGTAATTAAGATTATGTATTTTGTGCCGTCCTTAATTAAGATTATATGTACCTGTGCCGTCTGTAAAAAACTTTGTATATAATTGCTGTATAATTAAGATTATGTATATAATTGCTGTAAATATGCTTGTTGTAAATACGCTACTATGTGTTGTGCCGTCTACAAAACAGCCCTTTCTAAGGACTATTATTTTTATTTTATTAATATTATTCTGATTTTATTTTTATTTTAAACAAACATTTATAATATAATGAATTCTGAAAATATTAATGTTATTATTTCTGCGATTAAAAAATTACAGCATAACGGTATAAATATATCTGATAATCTTAATCCTGAAAATTTTTTTTTTGATTTTGAATCATTAGAACAACGGAAATTAGAGAACAGATATACTTTGCCATCTGATTATAAATTTATGAAGTTTATTCAGCAGGCAATGTTACAGTCGCTGGCAACAGTTACAGATAATCAGGTAAAGCTGTTTGTACCTCTCTCACACGCTATTGACAAAATTAAGTTAGAATTATCTCAAGAATACGAACAGAAAAAGATTGTGAACTTTCATATAAGACAGCTGAGGGAGCATTGTGAGAATAATATTGAAAGTGATAATGAAGGTGGACCCCTTGACTCTGTCAAGGACGGAGTCAAAGTGGTAATGGCTAAACAAAATCCCTGGCAAAACTGACAGAGTATACAGTTTATTTACTTATAATATAATAATATTAATTTTTTTATTCAGATTCTGATAATAATATTTCTTTTTCTATTTGGGTATGATAGTTACGATGTACCCCATCAGAAGTAAAAAAAAAAATTTATTCTGATCCAAGTTAGATTCGGACATTTTTTTTTTGTTTTGCGATGACGCATTATGAGCGTACATACTGATTTATACTTAAAACCTCATTTCGCAAATCCAGAATGTGTCCAGCCTGATCAGTAAGTTTGAAATGTATCCTTGATAATAGCGGATTATGTACACGTAGATAAACAGGGTTAACTGGTTCTGATACAATTAACCACCCATGCGGAGCTTGAGGACTGAATGAATATAATATATATCCTTCCTGGGCCTGGCTAGACTTTGAAAGATCTACTTGATAGCTGCCATCAATTACATCACATACTAGATTGACTGCGATCGTTGATGTTATATTAACAATACCCGGCGAGATATGACGGCCTCCACCGTATGGATTGTTATTATGTTTAAGAATAACCGGTGGCGGGGCTGTTTTTCTCCATGATTCAAGTATTTTTGGAAAATGTTCTTCAATAATATCAGTGATTGATTTTTTTCATATCGGTATTGTCAAATCCTGGTATAATACATATTTTAAATTCTTCTTCTGTTATTTTATAAAATTTAAGAAACAAATCTTTTAAAATTGAATTATCATCTTTTTTTACAAAATAAATTAGACCATCATTGACATGTCGTAAGTCGTAAATAACTTGATTTAAATGTTTTATCATGTCAATAATCTCTTTTTTTACATCTTCATTATAAAAATTTGTTAATGATAAAAATAAATTTTTTAATTTAGTTAATGTGTTATTAAACTCCTCATTATTATAATATTTCCATGCTTTAACTGCATCATCAGCAAATTCAGTAATAGGAGGATTATCACCATATTTATTATATTTAATAAAAGATCGAGATCTGAAAAGGAAATATTTACCATAAAGTTCAAATTTTTGATCACTAACATTTTTAAATGGTGGTGATCTTAAATATTCTGAATTTTTTGTATATTTATTTTCACTTGTCTTACATTCTTCTCGTTTTGGTTCTGGAATTCCATTATAAACAATGGGAACATCAGGCCATCCTAACACGGATCTGATTGAACTTTGATAAATATCTACAACATAATCAGGGAAATTTATTTCAATCGCCGCTGATAATATTGGTTCGTAAACAATAATTGCTATTTTGGATTCTTTTCCTGTAATAGATTTAATTCTACGCTGGAACTCATCATTAATCGGTTCTATTTGATAACTGCCCGTTGAAATTCCAACAACTTGCCAATCATTAGTTCGATTAGGTTTATTCTTACTTGCAAATACCAGTGAATTATTTGGCTGTAGTCCACCAAACGATTTTGATCTGATATTTGGCCAACTATAATAAACTCGAAATTGTGCTAATGCTTTTTCACTTGCTGAAATTGCAGTTGAAAAGTGAACGCTAAATTCAGGATTGGTCGAACTTAATGATATCATTGTTGTTTTTATATGCGTAATATTAGTGACGATCTATTGTAATAGTTCGCGCGATCTTTGATCTGACATTATTATTACTGTTATTATTTTAAATCGGGAACTTTTTGATCATTTATTTTTTCGCCTTGGTGGCTATTGTCAAGGAATGCTTCATTATAAATTTTCATTATCGTTATGAACTCCTCATCGGATATTTTACCATCACTCAGATACGCCGAAAGAAACGATGATAGTTTAATGCATGCAGACACCGACGTGTGTAGTTTTATTATATACTCGTGTAATTTTGTGTTTGTAGATGTAGCTATCTTCTTTGCGACAATACTGAGGATACCTGCGCATGTTTTTTGCCGTTGAAACGACAATTGTTACAACTGCAGGTGCTGTCATTGTTATTGTTGATAGTAATACACCTGCGGACGCGATGATAGCAGAAACTGAGTAAACAATTATATCAATGATAACCACACGCCTGCGATATTTTTTTACCTTTACTGTATAATTGTCGATGATATTTTTTAGTTTGGTTTGACACTCACATACTTGATTGTATCTGTAACGATCCACGTTGATAAGTGACTCCGTCACTAGGGTTTGATTCATTATAATTAAGTCATTTAATTAAGTAATTAATTGAGGAGTTTCAGCTACGAATTCCAGACACCACCTGTAACGTCTCGGGGGCATTTCCGTTGATGTCAATGTAAATGTTTCTTTGGTGTTCTTATTTAGCATCACCAGTAGAGGATTATAATGTACATTCGGTGATGATGAAGTGGCCGCAGTAATTTCCAAACCATACATGGACAGCCTGTATAACCCAGTTACTCCTGTGGTATGTTCAAGAGTGTTATCGCGCGGTGTCCATGTTGATGATCCTGATGTTACTGTGTACACGATATTGTTAATTTGAGAACGCAACTCGTTCTGGTGTGGAATTTTAATCAGATTCGTTTTTTCAATGATATTAGGAATTCCACTAACAATATCGTTGATTTTTGTGTTAATGTCAGCAAGTTTTATGTCAACAGTTGGTGGACTTACAAAAAAGTCATTAATAGATCTGTTTATATTTCTACGAAAATTTAGAAACGTTTGTACGTGATTAGAAAAATCAGTTCTAAATGCGGTCATTTCATCGTTGATTGTTGTTAATGATGTCACTGTCGGGATATTGCTATCATCGACGTATTTTTTCGTTGCAGCATCAAAATTTAATTCTGGTGTTCTGAGATTATTAATACCATTATTATTCATGTTGAGAAATGCACGCATTATACCACCATTGACTAATACGTACTTAGATTCTTGATCATCGACGTAATTTTTTGTTGCTGCATCTGTATCTGCGGTTGGGTTTCCAAGGTATGTAATTTTATTTTGATTCATGATAATGTTACCAGTGAATAAATCACCAGCTCGCTTGATAAAATCGTTAACTGACTTACCGGAATCTTGTATTTTACCTTGATCAGCAAAAGTAACGATATTATTAATAACCGCGGTGGGAATTCTTATAAGTACATCTGACATTTGCATATTACTTGTTTTTAATCGTCCTTGTTTACCCTGAAAAACAATGACTTCATTTTGATCCACACTTGTGATATTTAATAAATCATCGATTTCATTTCTGAGCTGATCAAGAGATTGCATATTTAGATAAATCGACTTTCTGAGCCTTATCGCGAGAAGGTCTTCCATAAATATCTACCATTATATTTACTAATATCTGTTTAAAACGTTTGTAGAACGCGATGCGTTCTGGCTATGCCTGGTGGTGGTATATTCGTGTACGACTTTATGAGGTGGTTTTCCTGGCGGTGCCAGTGAAATTGCGTCGAGTACAGCGAGGGTTTCACGGCCACATACCGGTGGATCTGTTAATTTTTGTGTTGGTAATGTTGAATACCAGATTAGAATACTTTGCATGTTGCTAACATATTTTACAAATTCTTTTGGTGGTGCCAACCCATACGAATCAAAATAAATTATTCCACGTGGATCAATTGCATATGCAACCCAGTGAGTGCTACGGCCAGAGTTTTTATCGAGATTAATAATACCAGTTTCAGAACCGCTAGCGGTTCTAGGTAATTGATCACGCATAAAAACACCTCTGAAGTTTTTTATATTCAGTTGCTTAGCAGCATTAAGTAAATCAAAATTAGACATAGGAAGAATCATCGAACTGTCCCGGGCAGTCTTAGACCTTTTCCGTACCACGAATATGGGGTCCCTGGAAGTCTTAGACCGCGACCGTATACTGGGCCTGATAATCTTAGACGGCCCGGCTGTGGCACGTTTGGTGCTCTTAGACGTCTTCCGTGTTGCTTTGCCCGTGATCTTTATTTTAAGTTTTCTGTGTGTATAATTCCTTGACCCGTTGCTTTCTTTAACGCCATTGCAGCAGCTGTTCCAACAGCGCCTAATGCAGCTGCTTTTGCAACAGCTGGGGCTGCAGCGGCTATTATCGCTGGTAACGCGGCAAGAAATGAAAATATGCCACCCGTTTTAGTGATGTCTTTAATGGCACCCGCAGAAAGATTAAGTTTTATACCTTTATTTGATTTTTTGGCTTCATTGAAGTGCCTATGCTGGCGTTCTGATAATGATAGCTTATTCGGACCACCTGCGATTTTGTTCTCGCTTTCGTGATATTTTTACAGCACAATTATTTTTTTGATGATGATTGTAGCTTTCTAATCTACCAGGAGTCAGACTGACATTCACATGTTGATATGACATTTATAACTATCATCATTTTTTAAATCAGTATCTAATTACATATTTTCTACTGAGGCATCAACGACTCGCATTCGTCCACCAACACCTTCAAGTAGCATTGATTTATCGCTGAGTATGACAGCAATTGCTCTGTAATTAGCAATAACTCCTCGGTTTACGCGAGCTCGAAAATGTATGTCAACGACGGACTGCCTGGTTAAATCTAAATGTTCCAGCGAAAAGTAATAAATCGGATACAGCGTTGTAAAATCTAACTGTGATATTTGTAAACCAGAATCAACATTTTGATCACGCCCCATTAATGTCATTAATCAGTGATATGCACGTGCAACATGACTTTGTTCAAAATTTAATAGTATATCTTCAGCTGGTTCTTGATGTCCATTTATTCTCAATGAAACTTCAGAAACACAGAGTTTATCAAACATCATTATGCTGTGATTTTGTGAATTTACATGTGCAGCATCTTGTATAGCAATAAATATATGTCTTGGTGCTGAAACACCTTGCTGAGAAGCTATATGCCAAGTAAATAAACCATTAACAGCTCTCTGCACGGCATCTGTGGTCATCGTTAACCGTGACAGCGCTGATTTACCACCTTGATCCATGAAAGAGAGTAAACGTTCTTCTTCAGTTATTGTTGGAGTCATTACTGGCATCCACAACGAAAGTTTTGTTAAAACTACTTTTCCAACATGTTGTTCTGGATGAGCTGCTGGTATAGTACGCCATATTGCATCATCATCGGTAGTTTTTCGTATAAGTACAACTGCATGCTTGGCTCCGAAAATAATTTTTCTAACATTTCTACAAAATCCAAATATATGTGATAGTGGAATCGCACATGAAAAATTTCTGTTATTACCTTGTAACATTGTTTTACGCGTCGCAAATCCTAAGTTGAATCCTGGATTGACTCTTTGTAGCGTTGAAAATGCTGCAGCGGGTCTAACTATCATTCCTGCTGGTTGTGGATCAACTGAACTGGCTAATGCTAATTGTATTAATAAATGTTGTCTGTTATCTGGATGATCAGCTGTATCCTTGGTAAACATCATTGACGGACCAGCTGATCTTGAATAATCATCGCTGTATCTTGCTAGACTTAATATTGTTGTAGCAACATCAACATCTTTCTGAATTGTTTCAATATTTTTTCCATCAATCATATACGTAGCGCTGTCAAACAACGCCATAATACCATTATTAACAAAACCAATCATATAATTTTCATCCATCGCAGCATTATTATCTGCTCTTAAAATTTCACCTTCTACTTCAATAAATGCCTCAGCGGGTAAGAAATATCTGCTTGTATCATGAACCTGTAGTTCAATTCGTCCACGCTGATCTGGAATTCGTGCGTCATAAGAATAATACTGATAATCGCGCACAGACTCATCTTTAAGTACTGGTGCGTCCATGTCAAATGCGGGATCAGACATACGCTTGAACATCTTTATTATTATCGTCTTCGTCTAACACGAAGACCGCTTCCTGCTATCAGACTAGCGGTTATATTTTTTTCTTTATCTGACATTGGTACACCAGCTAATTCGGCTAGTTTTTGATTAGCAGCTTGATTTATTATTTTACTGACATTTGCGGGCATCAATTCAGCACTGGCCAGTTTCACTGGTGCCTGAGGTTTTCGTCGCATTAATCGTGCTAGTCTATCCTTGATTGCTGAGAATGCTTTGCTAGCAACATCACCAACAGCGTCAATACCTTTTTCACGAACAACATCAATAGCTTTCATTCCTAGTTGCTTTGCAAGTGGTATTGCTTTTGGGGCCATCCTTCTAAATAGATCTTGAACAACATCACCTAGTCCATCTCCGTAGGTCGTTTTGTATCCTGGTAATCGTGAATTTATTACCCTGACCATGGCTGGTCTATGAGTATTATGTATGATCATCTTATTTTAGTAATTGCATCTAATTATATACTCAATCACTGTGATAATCATCGGCGATTTCATTAATAAGGGACCGATATACATTAATATCCATAATTCCACCTGTAAATAATCGTTGACAAATATCAGCTGCTTCATTAATGATTTATGGGGAATTATTACCAGCTCGTTTTCCTCCAATGAGAATTTCTATTCGATCAACATCGGCAAGGACGTTATTGGGACAATTAATAAGACCACTTCCTCGAGTAGTAAGACCACTTCCAGTTGCGCCTAAAATCTTGATATTCTTCCTCACTTGTTGTTCTGACTGGTTGTCGTGGTGATTGCAATCGTTTCATTGTTTCTTGTCGTTGTTGTTCTTGTTGTTGTAGCTCTTGCTGTAGTCGTTGTAATCGTTGTGGTGATGGTCATGATGATAATTGTTGTGGTAGTGATGGTAGTAGTCGTGGTGATCGTTGTGGTGATGGTAATAATTGTTTACTTTTTTGTTTAGTTTTTTCGATATGCTCATATACCATACTGTCAAATTCATTAAAATTATTATTATCTTCCTCAGATCTGATTTCCGGAATATCAGAGTAGTAGCAGAATAAAGTAAGGTTCCTCTCTCAGAGACGCCCCTACCCCCAAAACGTTATACGTTAACATTTTTGTCAGCAGCCTTTTTTAGCTTAAAATGATAACTTTCATATGATAAAGCTTTTCTAACATATTTCTGACAAAAGTTGTTTTGTTGGGGTAGGGGGTCTCTGAGATAGGAACAACTTACCTTATTCTACTACTATTAAAGCCCTATACTTATTATTTTTATAGTTTTAGACAAAATTTCATATTAAGCAAATGAAATATTATATATAATGTATCACTATAAGTCAACCCGACATGTTGGATTTAATCTGACAAACAAATTTTGTAAGAGATTTAATTTGATTAGAGCAGCCTCAAGTTATACTGGCATAAAAACTAAAATAATAAGCGACTGTATTAAAAAAGTTGGATATCATATATCACCAAAATATGGGTCGGTGTGGTTATTCGCGACTGAAAATGATGTGAGAAGAGCGGGTTGGGCAGATGATGTGATGACATTTATTGACAATATGGTTGATATTTTATTTGATAATGATATTACTAAAGCTATACAAAATTAAATATCTACTGTTGTAACCCATATTTTATGATAATCTTTTTCATATCTGCTGACTCTCATTGGTAGAATATCTGTTAACATACTGTCAATAATACGGAACTCGCGTATTAAATCGTCCATATCATATTTTATACCCAGCAAATAAGATCGTATTTGATCAAATAATTTTTTATAGGTGATACGTGCTGTTTTACAAGCATTTTTTTAGTCGCAAGACGAGGTTCAATTTTTTTACTCGCTGTTGCAAGAGAAACACCGACACCGGATATTATTTAAAAAAACGGATTTAATGATGCGCCACTTGAAATTATACCAGAGCTAGTCATTAACAGTGGCAAATATGATATCATTCGAAGTATTCTGTTATAGTATTTGTAACATTTTTTTACGCAAAAAATTTTTTTTATGATAATATTTATAATCTTGCATTAGAGCTTCCACATCTTGTTTTGGAATTTTTTCTGAAATATGATTGAAATCAACTACATGTTTTTTCATTATATAATATTTGTTTACATATTTTATATCTGATATGGGGCTAATTGTGAAAGTATGTCTAATTGTTGAATTTCCTCTATGAATTCCAGACACCAAAAATAACTTTTAGCGAATATTTCATTTGTTGTTAACGTAAATATTTTTTTGATGCCCTTGGTTAGCATCACCACTTGAGGATTAGAATGTACATTTGGTGATGACGAAGTGATCGAAGTAATTCTCAAACCGTACACGGATAGCCTGTATAACCCAGTTACTTCTGCGGTATGTTCGATAGTGTTACTACCGTTCGGTGTCCATATTGATGGTCCTGTTGATACTGTGTATACCATATTGATAATATTCTTGTGTAGAATTTTAGTAAATAACTCTGTTACTAGATTCGTTTTTTCAATAATACCAGGAATTCCGCTAACAATATCGTTTAGTTTTGTGTTAATATCGGAGAGTTTAATATCTACAACCGCTGGACTTCCAAAATATTCATTAATAGATTTGTTTATATTTCTACGAAAATTTAAGAACGTTTGTAAGTGATTAGAAAAATTAGTACTTAGTCTAGTCATTTCATTACTGATTGTAGCTAAAGAAGTTGTCATAGGAATTTCCTTATCGTCTACATATTTCTTTGTTGCTGCGTCAAAATCTGTTTCTGGTGTTCTAAGATTATTAATACCATTATTGTTCATGTTGAGAAATGCGCGCATTATACCACCGTTGACTAATACGTAATTAGATTCTTGATCATCGATGTATTTTTTTTGTTGCTGCGTCTGATTCTGCAGCTGGGTTTCCAAGGTCTATAAATTTTTTTTCTGACATATTGATATTACCTGTAACTGTCCCACCTATTTTATCGAGTTTATTATCATCAACATACTTTAACTGCAAATAACTTACCGCTTGAGTTTGATTTAAGTTTGCTGGTGGATACCTGGTCTCCAAATTTAAAATTTTTTTTCCTGACATATCTAAGTTACCGCTTAAAGTTCCACCAGATTTATCTAGTTTATTATTGTCGACTAATTTAAGTTGCGCATAACTAACGGCTTGTGTATCAACGACATTTATTGGCGGATAATCTGTTTCTAACTCTAATACTCGTTGATTTGACATAACAAGTTACCCGTCATTGTGTCGCCGGATTTTTTAGATAGCCTGATAAATCAACCTTACCGTCTGTTATTGTTGTACTTTCAGCTGATGAATCTCCTACTAATGTTCCAAATTTTGTATAATAGCTCATTATTTATTTATCGTTTGACAATTTTTAAATAGCATAAAATTATATAACAATAATGGCAAAATCATCGATATTAAATTTTGATACAGAACGTTTGGTGAAACATAAACATAACAATGAACTTCCAGATTGTCATTATCTTATTGTTGGAAGAACTGGATCAGGGAAAACAAACTTGCTTATGAATTTACTTTTAGGAGATAATTTTAACTACGATCGCGTTTATATTTATACGATTAACCCGCAGTAAGATAAGTACGAGCTACTTAACAATTATAATGACAAACTTCGTGATGATCTTGAGGCTGGCGAAGATATTTTTATTATCAAACAACCAGAAGAACTTATTCCAGTTAATCAACTTGATTCGGCCGAACATAAGATAGTTGTTTTTGATGATATTCCGCTAAACAACGAGGAAATGAATAAAATAAGATCATATTTTTCACTGTCGCGAAATAAAAAATGTAATTCTATTATCTCGCCCAAGGTTTTTATAATGTTGACAGATTTATTAGGCGAAACACTGGTTGTTTTATATTATTTCCAGGACTTGACAATGTTGACGTTAGAAATATCGCGAACGAGCAATGTGGCGATGTAACAAATGATAAATTTATTAAATTATATCATAAAGCAACGGCAAATAAATATGACTTTTTTTTTGTTTGATAAACTAACAAATGATACTAGTAAAATGTTTCGCTGTTGTATTGAAAAATATCTACAGTAAGTTTTATACAAAATTGTATATAATTAATGGAAAGACAAGCAAAGTAAAGAAAACATATAGAAAATCTAAAAAAAACTTGCGCAATCTCAGGCAAAATTTAAAACAGCAAGTACAGCAAGCACGACGTGGTCAAGTGGTTGCAGCGGAAACAACAGCCGCTGCTCTCAAGCCAGTTACTGAAGCTTTACTTGGAAAACAACCTGAAACTAAACCATTATCAGAAGAGGAACTTAAGCGACTACAGGAAAAAGGTTTACTAGGACTAGTTAAAGAACAACAAGAAGCAAGTGCTAGAGGAATTATTTCTAGATCTGATGCGGAGTGAAAAAGATTAGCTGAGTTACTTACAGCGCATATAGCTAATCCTGCTGCAAGACAAACTGAACGAAGAAGGTTGTTTAATGATCCACTGGAACTTCAACGAAGATTAGCAGAAGCAACAGTAGTTGGACCGATTGAGAGAAAGTTAGAACAAGAAGAAGAACTTAGAAGAGAGAGAGAAGAAGAAAAAGCTAAAAAAAAGAAGCATGGAGAAAATAACATGGATTAGATGTTCAAGACAAAGAAAGATTTGCCATTAATTTAGAAAATATAAATAGAAAAATAACAGATAATGAGTATAAAAATTTTAATGAAAAATATGGTTTTAAAGCTGTGAGAGTACGAGATGTTATAAAAGATGATTACAAATCCGAAGAAAGAATTGAAGAGCTAGAAAAAATAATAGAAGAAAGTAAGGTACATCTTAAAGATGTAAAACTAGAAAATGAAAACTACCGCAACAGTATTGAAAAATATTGACATTGGATTATTGCTGATCTTTATATCAAAGTTATTAGTAGAATAAAAGAAGGCCGATACAAAAATACTAACAATAATTTAATTACCGAGGCAAAATATCTAGATGAATAACGTATGAAAGCTGATACAGTTGTTCCAAGGGATATGGATCCTATTGAAAGACAAACTGAATTAAGTCGATTGGTTGATGATTATAAAGAACTTGGTAGAAGGTTAGCTGAAAAAAAAACAGGAACTGGAGCTAGAATATTTTCATCAGTTACTGAAATGATAGGCAGAGTAATGCTATTGATATCATCAAAAGAAGCTGGAAATGTTGGTGCTGAAATTGACAATGAAATTATTGACATACTTGATAATTTGAGATCAGAAAATTTATTAACATCTGACGAATACGGAACTTTACTTCACGATTTGATTTAATCGCGGCGATATAAATTTGTGTAACAATTTTATATAAAAAATGTCAGCAACATTATTACTAGACTCTAGTCGATCTGATAAAGATAGCGCAAATTTTTCAGTAAATTATATTCCGCCAATAGAACTAGATCGTGAGAAACAATATGAAATTGGACTAATTTCCTGCACTTGTTGGCATGCTATGGCTAATGTAAAAACTGGAATTAACGATGAATTTGTATTTACTGTTCCTAAACATACTCCACCATTTGTCGCGTGGAAAACAATCAAAATTCCACAAGGAGCTTATAATGTCACTGATCTAAATAAAATAATAAAAGAACTTATAACAAAAAATAAAGGTATAGCTGATAATTTTGAGCTTACACCAAATTATAATACGTTTCGCGCAAGAATGAAATTAAAAGATATAACAGTTAGTCTTGTATCGCAAACAAGTATCGCACCACTGATAGGATTTTATAATTATGTATATCCTGCTCTTAATCGTGATAATCCCGAAACGTATGACAGCCAACTGCCAGTAAATATAACTGAAGTAAACACAATATTGGTAAATTGCTCTATCGCATCTGGATCTTATTCAGCCAAAGGTAGTAAAGGACAAACGATATATAGTTTTTCACCAGAAGTTCCACCAGGATCTCTTATGCAAATTAGTCCACGTCAGGTTATTTATTATCCGTTAAACGTTGAAAATCAAATAACAGAAGTAAATATGCAATTGACAGATCAGTCTGGAAGACAGTTAGATCTTAACAATGAAATTGTTACTTATTATTTACACTTACGAGAACAGTAAACATATTTTCTAAGAAAAGCTAAAAGATTTGGAAGTAAAATTATGCAACCTCAGATATAATGAAACAGAGAAAAAAGTTTATCGAAGAAAAATAGTAGGAGGATTTTTGGGAAATATATTTGCTAAAATTATAGAAAATGTTCCAGGAATAGCCCATAAAGTTGCACCAATTGCACTTGACGCGTCAAAAGCGTTTGCAACTGGAGCTGCATCTGCTGCTGGAACTGCCGTGGGGCAAAAAATAGCTGATAAAATAAAAGGCGATCCACAACGTGGTATACCGACAATCAAACAAGCTATTTCAGAAATCGCACCAACAAAAGAAACTCAACGAGCAATGATAACAACGACAAAAAAACTTTTATCACCACGAGGAGAACAAATTATATAAAAATTAATATCTAAAGTAACAACACCGAAATAATTTTGTATGACCTAATAAATAAAAAAAATGTCTGTAAAAAAATTATCTCGATTTAGCAGAAACTTATGACACAGACGACACAGTAACAGAATTCGAATACGTTGAATATCTTGATGAAACTTCTAACGAACCTAATAAGGCTGGCGTCAGAACAGTTAATACTCGAGACGAGGACGTATTTTTACTTCCTCATAAAGCAATGTTGGAAGTTCGTGGTCGAATTATGACAGCGCCTGCCGCACCTGCCGCACCTGCCGCACCTGCCGCAATTGCAGCTAACGTAGAAGTAGCTCCTATAAATGATGGTTGGTGTTTATTTAAAAGTGCTCGATATCAACTGGTCAATCAATCTGTCGAAGATATTTCGAATCACTTACAAGTTGCAAGTACAATTTTAAATATTATTTCATTTTTCGATGATTACTCCAGATCAACTGCAACTAATATGATGTGGTTTAAAGATACTGGAGCTGGTGCAGCTGCACCTGGTTAGTTTTTACTGAGGAGAACTTTTGCTCATGGAGCTCATGCTGCCGCAGATGTTGTAATTGTAAGAGATTTTCTTATCCTTAATGCTGTCAATTTTAGTATTAACCCACCAGATGCAGCCGCTAATGCAGACGATACAAGACTCTCACTTACTGCAGCTTGTAATAATCTTGGTATAACACCACCAGTTCGGGATGCTAACGGTGTTGCAATGGTAAATCATGTTAATGATAATTTTATTACTGTAAGAAATAAATATTATAATGAGGGTTATGTTAAGAGAAAGGCACTTGCAGCAGTATCACGTCAAATTACAATGATGCTGCCGTTAAGTACAATATTTGGCTTTTGTCGTGATTACAATAAAGTATTTCGTGGAGTTAAATATGCGCTTATTTTAGATCGATCAGAACAAAATGATTGTTTATTTCGGCATGGTGGAGACGATGTACAATTTGTCATAAACAAACTTGCACTGTGGATGCCAAGAATAACTCCGTCTATTACTAAAATGGCGGAATTAAATAATATGCTGGAAAAACACACAAATAGAATTTATTTTCAGCAACATAAAATATATCAAACAGCAGTTCCGAATACCACCGACTACACATGGCGAGTCACAACAACACCAAGTGAACAAAAGCCACGGCAATTATTTGTTGTATTTCAGAGACAAGCTCGACGTGGTAACCAACAACAAAATAATGCGATATTTGATAGCGCTGATGTTAGACGAATATACGCTAGAATAAATTCAAAGCAATATCCGGAGCGAGGGATAGAATGCAATTTTGAGGATGACGCTAATAAAAACATTACTAGACCGTACATGTACCTGCTCGACGCACTGCAAAAATATCAAGATGTTGGCGATGGATCTCAGATATCAGTAGAGGAATTTCGTACACTTTATCCGATATTTTATTTTGATGTTAGTAAACATAGCGAGCGAGCTGTAGACAGCACAGCTGATATTGAAATTACTTGGACACTAGGAGCAGATCCAGCTGCACCATTTTATGTATATGCGTTAGTAATAAGCGATAGATTTGTTACAATTGCCTCTGTTGGAGGTAAAATGTCAGTCCAAGTTTAATCTGTAATTGTTATATAAGATGACAAAATATATTGTAAAAGAAATATATTTGACTGATGGTCAAGTTAAAAAATTAGCAGCTGCTGTTGCAAAACAGAGGCAAGTATCATTGAAGGTCAATCATAACACAGCGGGTACTTTAAGAAAATTAATGTTAACCAAAAAACAAGTAAATAAATACAATGGCAAAAAACCTTTTGTTTTAAATTTAAGCGCTGCACAAATAACTGCAATGGCAAAACATGGTGGTTTCTTCGGTCCGGCATTATCTGTAATAGCCAGAACGTTAATACCAAAACTTTTGCCAGTGTTAGGTACATTAGGATTAGCAGCAGCGTCTGGAGCAGTATCTGGCGCAAAGAAAAAGGCAGTTGGAGGTAGTGGTATAAAAAAAATTTTCGTACGAGATCAATGGTAACAATTTTATATGATGGATAAATATAATGTCTAAAAGAAAAACAACGACGAAAAAAAAGACACCGACGAAAAGAAAGACAACGACGAAAGAAAAGACACCGACAAAAAAAAAAGACACGACAGAGGCGAAAAGGGGGATTTATTCCAATAGCCCCGTTACTAGCGGGATTGGCGGGAAGTCTATTGCCAAATCTGTTAGGAGTAGGACGAGGACTAATGTTGCCAGGAACAAGGAGATAAAGTCTGCGTTAAGTAATTTTGATATACTTGACAAACTAAAAAAAGTAAAAAATTTCAGTGGAGTTTATTCTAAAGATGAACTTATGGCAATTCCACCAACGCTAGGTTCGTGTGTTATAAATATACAAGATTTTAACGATGGATCTGGCACACAGTGGGTAGCTGTTTTTGATAATTATTTTGACTCGTTCGGAATTCCACCAAGTGACGCAGTAAAAAAGTATATGCGTAGAATGCAAGATACTAAGTCTCTGACAAAGTCTCTTGCGAAGATAATAAATTATTAGTCTAATCAAATTCAACCAGTTGGAACTTCCGCTTGTGGATATTATTGCGTAATGTTCATTAAACAGATGACCAAAAATCCAGATTTTTTAAAGTTCATTTTCCAATTTGACAAACAACCTTCTCACGCTAATGATGAGATTGCATTAAATTTTATCTAAACTTAGATATACAATGTCAACATATTGTCTTAAGTGTAAAACCAAAACAGAAAATAAAGACGAAAAAACAGAAAAAACAAAAAATAATAGAATAATGCTGAAAAGTATTTGTGCAATCTGTGGAAGAAAAAAAAAGTATGTTTTTACCGAAAACAAAGTTGTCCGGAGCGGGTTACCCTGAAATTATTTTGGTAGACGACTAAATAAATAATGCCATGAGACTGCGATTGCGATAGAGATTTATGCCTCGAGCAAAATAAAATTGTTACATATTGTCAGAAATGCAAAAACAGATAAATAATTGGAACAGGTATAGATATACATAAATTTATTGGAAAATTGCCGAAACCAAAAGGCGGTTGGACATTGCCAGGCCATAAATACACTGGAACTTATAATCCTCTTGATAAACAACTTGACGAAAACGATAATCCTCTGCCAGGACAAGAGCCTTACAATCAAGTTGACGCAATAGCGATGCGCCATGATATCTGCTACAGAGATATTGATCTTCCAGAAAGCGAACAAAATAAACACAGCTGCGATAAAGTAATGTTAGACGAACTTCGTGATATGAAACCTGTAAATATGTGAGAACGTGTTGACCGAAGGCTGGTCTAGGGTTTTATTAAAGCAAAATATAAACTCGGACTCGGAGAGTCTAGTCTCGGTAAAAAAGAATTATATGATGATCTTGCAACTGAGCTACACAGACCTAAACAGAAAAAGTTTCCGCGACGTAAAGTTGTCGCAAATGCCGTTGATGATATCTGAGCGATAGACTTAGTTGATGTTTCAAATCTAGCCCAATATAACGTTGGCGCTGATGGCGCTCCAAAGAGATATTTTTTTAATGTTGTAGATGTTTTTAGTAAATACGCGTTTAGCATACCCGTTTCGGATGAAACAGGGACATCGATGTCTGATGCGCTAAAACAAATTATTGTTAACACAGAAAGAAAACCAAATAGAATCTGGACTGATCATGGAGCGAAATTTTTTAATAAAAAATTTGAACAATTTTTAGAGCAAAATAACATTAAAAAATATGTTACAGGAAATGAGAGAAAAAGAGTCATCGTCGAGCGATTTGATCGCACGCTCAACGAAAAACTCCACAAGTATTTGACAGCTAAAAATACGAGTAAATATAGTGACAATTTACAAAACATTGTTGACGAGTATAATAACACGAAACACAGACCCCTTTCGCTAGGCTAAAGTAAAATGTCGCCAAACGACGCGATTTCAAATCCAATATTAGCAAACGAAAACATGTACCGACGACACAAATTTAAAGTTGGTGATAAAGTTAGAATTTCTTTGACGAAAAAAACATTTGAGAAAGGGTATACTCATAACTGGAGCGAAGAAGTATTTGTTGTTGATAAAGTACTTTTAACAATACCAGTTACATATTCGTTAAAAGATTTATTAGATGAGCCTATAACTGGCAGTTTTTATGAGCAAGAACTTCAGAAAACAGAACAAGATGTATTTGTTATTGAAAAAGTTATTAAAAAGCGCGGCAACAAAAGTTTAGTCAAATGGCGAGGGTATGGCGATAAATTTAATAGTTGGATACCAACTAAGTCGATCGAATAATATTCTTATAAATTTCCTCATATTTTATTAGTACTGACTTACATTTTACTGGTTTGCATAAACAAATTAAATGTAATTTTCTTGCACCGTCCATTGACATTAAATTAAATATTTTAACAAAAATAAAATCGTATTTTATATTTCTTTGTTGTCCAGCTATTTTTACGTTTTAAAAGGTTTTATAAGCTGCCAAAATATTTGATGCTCGGCAACAGTAAAATTAAATTTTATTATTTTTTTTCGCAATATGGTACTTAACATTATATCACCCAGTTGTTGGTCTGCTTAAATATTTTTTACTATTTGAAACTGAAACAAAATCTTCCGAATTTAGTTTAGCCAGTCTCTCAATTAAGTTCATTATTATAATAATCTTTTGTCTAATTAATAAATAATAAGATGTTTGGAGAAATAAAATATCATCAGCGAGTTAATATATTAAATCATAAAGTATTAGCTGAAGGAATTCGAGTTTGTTTGTTGGGATATAATTTTTATTTTGTTGATGTTATGATAACATTAGGCGAATTTGACAAATTTTTATTAACAGCAGCTGACAAAATAAAACTCGATACGAATAAAATGATGACGTTACGATTTAATCGCGATGATGTCATGGAATTTAGTCATAATTGTCTTTCTCGGAATGATATAGAAAATATCATTGATTATCGTATTTAAAGATAAATCCATCAAATGTCAACATCGACGTTGCTGATCTTCTTTCACCATCGGCTACAAATTTTACTACACGTCAATTAATTTTAAGGTGGTTTGCAGCAGATGTTATTGATCTAAATTTCATTTCTTCATCAGTTTCTAGATTTATTTAAATAATTGATTTTGGATTTCTAAAATCATTACCACCAGCATCTCCTCTTCTACTATTTTCTTTTGGTGTTACCAGATCTAAATTTTCTAAACGATTATCGGTCTTAATTTTATTTATATGGTCGATAACTAAACTATTTGGAATACCGCCATTAAAAGTTTCAAATACAAAACGATGAGATTGATAATAAACAAAATTAGTTTTTGTTCCACGTACCATCAAACCAAGATATCCACTGTTCTGCAAGATTCCAACAACTTTTTTTGTTTCTATACGTCTAATAATTCCTCGATCATTTGCCTCATATAAATCAAACACTGGATGAGGTTGAAATTCATTTTGTAATGATAAATTTTCAATATTATCATCTGCAACTGTGCCATTTGCTCGGTATACTAGTTGTCCTGCTGGAATATCACCGCAAAACAAAGTATAAATAAAATCTTTTTTAAACATTTTAATTCTTTCTGTATCATCACCTTTAACTGAAATTAACATACTAGCTGGTTGATATGCCGATAAATTTTTTAGATTTTATATTAATAACAGAACCAAACATATTTGCAGCGTATAAGTTGTACATCGGATGTACATGATAAGTTTCTTCCTCTTCCGCTGTCATTCTGATATATGTAAAAATTTCTGTCATTATACTAAGGTTTTTCATATCTCTAATTAAAAATCTTAAAAAATTCAATTAAATATAAAATATTATTATATATATAATGTTAAAATTGCGAGATATTGCTAAAAAGAACATTATCAAATCAGAAAAAATTGCTTCAGCATTTTCTGGTTACGATAATAGCTACAAACTTGATGATCAAAAAATTTTAACAAATTTTAGCTCCACAAATTTATTTCATCTTTTACAACCTGTTATTTCTCGAGAACTTGCTGCTCATAAAAGTATCAAACTTATAGTCCAATATCATACGATTTTATCAAAGTTACACGCAGTTGAGAATATATTTGATGTAATTTTTGAAACAAAAAGTTTTGACAGCGAAATTTCGGAACCATATTTAACAGCAAAATCTAGAAAAATATTAACTGGAACAAACATTGCCATGGTCGCCGATGAAATACATCAAGAAATAAACAAAAACTTAGAAGAATTTACTTCGTCAGGATCAGGTTGGAAATTCGAAATGATAAAAGAAGTTTTATTTCACACAGCAAAATATAACGTACTTCACGGCAACGGCGCTAATAGCGCTGGCTACGTCGATCTCCCTCAAAAAATTAAAAATAAAAAATGCTATATTAATGTCAAAAACGATGATGACATGTTTTCAATGGTCTGTTCTTTCTGCGATGTTTCCAAAAGAAAAAAATGCTGATCGCGTTAACAAGTATTTTCCGTATAAAGACGAACTAAATTTTTTAGGAATAACTTTTCCAGTAGCAGAAAATCATATGCCAAAGTTTTAAAAACAAAACAGTATCTCAGTAAATGTTTTCGGACTAGATGAGCGAGAAAACGTTTACCCGAGATATATCTCAGAAAATGCTACGCAAAATACAATAAATTTATTATTTTATCGAGGACATTATTGTTGGATAAAAAACTTTAACGGACTAGTTGGCAAACAGTACAGTAAAAATAAAAATAAAAAATATTTCTGCTATAGATGTTTGCACGGTTTTTCTAGCGATGAAAGACTGCAGAAGCATCTCAAATACTGTGTCAATGTTCAAAGAATAAGTATGCCCAGCGAAAAAGAAAAAATATTAAAATTTAAAAATCATATTCATAAATTAAACATTCCTTTTGTTATTTACGCTGATTTTGAGTGTCTACTTGTTCCCGTGGTTGGAGCAGAAAATAATCCGAATAAATCCAGTACTAGAAAACTGCAACAACATATTCCTTGCGGAGTAGCTTATAAAGTAATTTGATGCGTTAACGATAAATTTTCAACTCCGATAAAGTTATATAGAGGTGAAAATCCTGCTGTATGGCTATTAAAAAATTTAATAGACGAAGTTAATAAAATTTCTAACAGATTACTTAAAACAGCTCCGATAAAAATAACGTCTAAACAGCAACTCGACTTTGATAAAGCAGTTGATTGTCAAATTTGTGAAAAGTTGCTGGTGGATTCTAACGGAGCACGTGATAAGGTGCGAGATCATTGTCATTTGACCGGCCAATATCGTGGAGCAGCTCATAAGGGTTGCAATTTAAAATTTCATGCTCCAGATTTTATTCCCGTAGTTTTACATAACTTTCGTGGCTATGATAGTCATATCATCGTTGAAGCATTTGGTGATGAGGAAATTAAATCTAAACTAAAATTAAATAACGTAATAAAATGTATTCCAAATAATTTTGAAAAGTATATGTCGGTGACGCTCGGTAAATTACGTTTTATTGATAGTCTGCAATTTATGGCAGCATCATTAGATGAGCTTGTTAAAAGTTGCAGCAGTTTTAATAATTTGCGAAGTTGCTTCGGTGAAAACTATATCGATCTGACAAAAAAAAGGTATCTTTCCTTACGAGTATCTCGACGATTGGAGTAGATTTGATGAAACTTCTCTACCTAGCAAAGATAAATTTTACTCGCAACTCAAAAACGAAAATATCGCAGATGACGAATATAAATATGCACAAGATATTTGGAATAAATTTAGTTGTAAAACATTTGGTGATTATCATGATCTATATTTGAAAACAGATGTATTATTGCTAGCAGATGTTTTTGAGAGTTTTCGCCGGGTAAGCTATAGTAATTATGGATTAGACCCCTGTTGGTATTATTCCTCTCCAGGATTATCTTGGGACGCTCTACTAAAAACAAGCAAAATAAAACTAGATCTCTTAATAGATGTCGATATGTTTAACTTTATTGAAAAAGGTATCAGAGGCGGAATTAGCGTTATAACAAAGAAATATGCAGCTGCTAATAACAAGTACTTAAAAAATTATGATAAAAATCTCCCGTCGAATTACATAATTTATCTGGATAACAATGATTTGTATGAGTATGCAATGTCAGAGCCAATGCCACACAGTGGATTTCATTGGATAACTCCAGATCAATTTCTTAAAGAAACTGAAAAAGATTTACCGAGAAAAATTAATATAGATTTTTCAGATATCTCATATTTTGTTGAAGTTGATCTAGATTATCCTAGTTCGCTACATGATCTACATAATGATTATCCGTTTTGCGCAGAGTCAATGATGATTAATTATAGTTTATTATCGCCTGAACAACGAGCAACGACAACAGCAAAAAATTCGATTGTTAATAAGTTAGTTCCAAATTTGCTAGATAAAAAATTCTGTTATGCACTACAAAAATTTAAAACAAGCAGTAGATGCTGGACTAATTCTGAAAAAGGTCCATCGCGTGCTAAAGTTTAATCATTCGAAGTGGATGGCAAATTATATTGATCTAAATACGAAACGTCGTGCTGTGGCTAAAACCGAATTTGAGAAAAACTTTTTCAAGCTGATGAACAACTTGGTGTTCGGTATGACGATGGAAAATATTCGGAAGAGAGTCTCTATAGAAATCGTTAATGATATAAGTCGCAGAAATAAATTAGTTAATGATGATGGTTTTGTTAGTATGAAAATATTTAATGAAAATCTTGTTGTAATACAACGACGAAAGACAAATTTAAAGTTAAATAAACCTATTTATGTTGGTGCAGCTGTACTTGATATATTGAAGTGGCTGATGTACGATTTTCACTATAATTTTACCAAAAAGCAGTGGCCAGATTCAGAGTTGGTATTTACTGATACACATTCGCTAGTTTATAATATAAAATGTGAAGATGTCTATATGGATATTTACAATAATAAAAATCTGTTCGATTTATCAGATTATCCAGCATATAGTGGATTTCAAGATAATTCGAATAAAAAAGTTATTGGTAAAATGAAAGATGAGTTTATGTTTATGCCGGTTAGGGAATTTTTTGTACTAAAAAGCAAAATGTACGCTGTCATATTAGATGACAATAAACTTACAAAACAAGCAAAAGGTATTCCTCGAGGATATGTGAAAAAGATGATGAATTTTGACGATTTTAAAGCAGCGCTAAACAATAACATCAGTTTTATCAAAACAAATGTTATCAGAACAAACCATCATAAACTTGAAACTGATACGATCATAAAACGTGGACTAAGTAATTTTGATGATAAAAGATATTGCAGTGACGGAATTAACACACTAGCACTTGGACATTATACAATTAATTTTGTCTAAACATTAGAAATAATGTTTGAAAATTTAACACTAGCAGATGGAGTTAATAGCAAAATAAAAAAATAATGGTCAATAACCAACAATTATCATTTGAATTTAACGATGAAATTTCAGGTATTTGTTTTAATAAATTTGACAGAATCAAACTCTCCCTTATCAAATCAGATGACAGCAAATACTTTAGTCATCTCGAAAGTTTACGAAACGAGCTTGCATTAAAATATAACAATTTACATAATCCAATAAGCCAATACCAGTATACAAAAATTAACATAGACCTAGATAGGTCGAAGGTTTACGTAAAAGGTAGTAAGTATCTTCTCGGTAAGATAGCGATGAAAGAACTATTTGAATGTCGTCGTAAAGTATCTGGTAGAATTAAATTCTATCTATATAATCATGATAGCATGCTTTACTTAATATCAAACGTGGAGATATTATGTGTTGGTCAAGAAATATAACTCTGTATACCATATCTGATTTTAAAATGGGAGATAATACTGTTCCAATCAAACATAGCATTATATATTGTTTCGTATTCTTTTGCTTATGAAATATAATAGATTTGTAAATCTGATAGTATTTTAAGACCTATAAATCCTGGTATCATTTCTGTATTTGTTAAAATAACTAGCAATTTCGTCCTACTTAAATAACGTATTTACTATAGATTCTCGCTTAAGTCTAACTGCATAATACAGAATATATTGATTATTTATCTGCAGTAATGCGTCATTCAGGCAGTATCCTTGGCAACGGCCGATCTTCTGTTAAAGATAATTGTGTTGTTCGTAATTCAGGCAAGCATTAGGATATTCGTTTTTCTGTACAATATAAAATCAAAAATTATGTTTTTTCTCTATTTACAGAAATGTTTTCAGAATTAGATCTTTTAGTTTAGCTTCGATTTATATATATAACATCTGTGTATTTCATTCAGTCCACTCGTTAGTATCAATAAAAAACGGCGATCTTATATAGTTTCAGCCTAGCATTAGGATATTCGTTTTTCTGTACAATATAAAATCAAAAATTATGTTTTTTCACTGTTTACAATAATGTTTTCAGAATTAAATAATATAATGTAAAATTACCTGTTTTTCAAAATCAGAAAATGAATGCTGTTTGGTAACTATATGATAACATTTTTAACATATATATGTAATGATGTCCGGTGGCCGATTGCTAACGCGTTGGATTTTCATGCTCGAGGTCCGTGGTTCGATTCTCGTGACCAACAAATTGTCGGGCGAAAGGCGATTTGATGCCAAAATTTATTATTTATTGGGGCGCAGCCAGCCCCGTCTATTGTTTCAATAGAAAATTTGTACACTCTCCCACCATGTTACTTGGTGGGTGCAATTTTGCACTCCCTGGGTGATTATGATGGGGGAGTGTGCAAAAATTTCTATTGAACGTAGAGAAGGCCCGTAGTATTGTCTTATGATAAGTTTATACGTAACTGTGCTGTCCTAGAGTTAAAGTTCTTAGAATTAAGTCTACATGTACTGTGCTGTCCTAGTGTTAAAGTTCTTAGAATTAAGTTTATATGTATCTGTGCTGTCCCTATAAATATATGTAAATACTGTTACTGTAAATATGCTAATACGTTACTGTAAATATGCTTGCTGTAAATACGCTACTGTAATTAAGATTCTGTGTATTGTGCTGTCATTAATTAAGATATAATCATATGCATATAATCATAATCATATGTATATAATCATAATCATATGTATATAATCATCTTGAAACTAAATACTGTTACTGTAAATACGCTACTGTAATTAAGATTCTGTGTTTTGTGCTGTCCTTAATTAAGATATAATCATATGTATATAATCATATGTATATAATCATAATCATATGTATATAATCATCTTGAAACAGTCCTCAAAGGGGACTATTATTTTTATTTTAAACAAATATTTATAACTTTAGTAATATCATTATCAAATAAAATATCAACCATATTGTCAATAAATGTCATCACATCATCTGCCCAACCCGCTCTTCTCACATCATTTTCAGTCGCGAATAACCACACCGACCCATATTTTGGTGATATATGATATCCAACTTTTTTAATACAATCGCTTATTATTTTAGTTTTTATACCAGTATAACTTGAGGCTGCTCTAATCAAATTAAATCTCTTACAAAATTTGTTTGTCAGATTAAATCCAACATGTCGGGTTGACTTATAGTGATACATTATATATAATATTTCATTTGTTTAATATGAAATTTTGTCTAAAACTATAAAAATAATAAGTATAGGGCTGTAATAGTAGTAGAATAACGTAAGTTGTTCCTATCTCAGAGACCCCCTACCCCAACAAAACAAATTTTGTCAGAAATATGTTAGAAAAGCCTTATCATATGAAAGTTATCATTTTAAGCTAAAAAAAAAGGCTGGTGACAAAAATGTTAACGTATAACGTTTTGGGGGTAGGGGCGTCTCTGAGAGAGGAACCTTACCTTATTCTACTACTATCAGTAGCGATGCGATATACATCCTTGATCCAGTCGGCAAGTTTTAGAGATTTAACATATTCTGGTTTTACATATTTTTTTCTTTCATAATATCCATACGCGGCAATATCAAGTAATTGGTCTTTGTCCTTGATAGCAGCAATACCTTCAGGCGTAAATTTATCTATTATCTTAATTCTGTTCTTGATGGTTTAGGTTGTGGTTGAGCTGCTTGAATACGGCCAGCAATATCAACAGGTAATGTTTCAAGAGCTTTCTGTGTTGCCTCAGTTGCTGTAACAATTTTCTTTGTTGGTTCGACAATCGGTTTAAATAATTGTTCTGTACCTTCTGTAAATTCCACTTGAGACTCCTGACGTTCTTGTAGTTGCTGCTTGACAGAATTACGGAAGGGTAAATATTTCTTAATTGCCTCTAGTCGCTCTCGAGCTAATCTAGTTGTGTGAGATTCTCCTATCATTATTGATATAACAATAATGATTTAATTATAGCAGCAGGGAGGGTGAACGACCAGCGTTGAGTGACCAACACGTAAACGAAACATGCTTGAAAATAAAAACGCGCGTCAGATGATGTAACAAAATGAGCTAACCCAATTAGAGAAATCTCATGGCCTGACAGAGGTTTTGGTTTAACGTTATTGACCTTGAGATTTCATTTTCATAGGAAGCTTTATTTTTCATGAATAAGGTCTCCAACAAAAATGGTCTGTTCACCCTCCCTGCTGCTACTACTATTAAAGACTCGCTTAATGTTTTAAAAACCCTAGAAACAGGAAACTCAAAGGGGCGAGAAAACCTCCTGAAAGAAACAAAACTGCTTCTCAAAAACATGATGAAACAAGATCAAATTGTGGAATTCATGTGGGTACCATCCCATATCAACATATCCAGCAACGACAAAGCGGACTTGGCGGCAAAAAACCAAACTTAATGACCCAAACCCAACCCATACTGAGTACAGCATCCGAGAGATACATAGCATGATATCCAAAACAATCACATCTAAATGGCAAACTGAGTGGGATTCAAGGCCCAAAGGTAGTACGCTGTACTCGATACGAAACATTATGAGTCGCAAAACCAAAACCCCAATAACAATTAACAAGCATAATCAACGAGTCATAAATAGTATTAAAACTGGCAAAACTTTACTAGCAGGCAGTATGGGAAAACACATTCAACTTAATAAAGAAAGAGGAACCAATTGCCCCCACTGCTCCAATACTGAGGATCTCTAACACGTATTCAATATTTGCCCTAGATACAAAATACCTAGGGAAAAACTAATTAGTTATCTTAAGTACATTGGCTCTCCCTACACCTATCCCGAACTACTTTTCCAGAGCAACCCAAACCCAAAGCTAACTAATGAATCCATACTACTTTTCCTCAAAAAGATAGATAAAGTGTGAAAAATCTAATACTATCTCAATAAGCAATGCAGTATAACAACTAAATAGGCAATACAATAATCAATAAATAAATATGCAATACAATATAACTATTGGTCCCATTCTTATACATTTTATACATTTTACCAACCGCAATAGCACCCTCTTCGTTTCAACAGTGACTCGAAGTTGAGGCGGAAATTGCACCCAAAACGAGTCATGTGGTTGGTCCCGCTTCCATACAGACGGCTACGACTTTCCTGGACGCCTTTATGAATTATTGCCAGTGGGTGGGGTGCGGAGGTGGCATATGGTATCACGGTGCCAATTGTTTTTCCATAGACCTCAATGCTAATGTTTTGTGAAATAAATATACTTTCTATCCTACCTGAGCATGCATGTCACACACTGTCATAGAGAACAATGTTAAATTGTCAATTTGACAAGGACAAAACCAGGTACTCCATTGCATTTAGAGATAACTCTGCTGGAACTAGACAGGGGTAAGAGTTATCTAGTCACAACAGACATTTTCAGCCATGTGTAGCACATTTTAAAAAAAAAAAATCATAAAAATACAAAATATTATCTAGATATGAATTAACATAATCTCACATGTTGCGAAGAGGCTCAACTTTTTTTTTCTAAGCCTAACAAAAAGTACAACTCTTACATAATGCACCAATCACAGCTAGTTTTGTTGTTCATTTGTGAATACAATGTTCCCTACACCTTAAGCTCCGCCCACCAGGGGTTGTACAATTGGTACCGTTATACCATATGGATTATCACCCAAGTAGGGGTGGTCCAGCCTGTACGCGGGCCGATGCCACACATGCACCTATCACCTACCAAGACATTACCAGCGGCATTAAAAGTGTGATTCGCTAAACAAAGCAATAAACGATAGGTAATTAAGCAATGCAGTATAAACTATTGGTCA